>SNQJ01S0102568.1:10627-30629 GCA_010110895.2 Picea sitchensis
AATGGTTATGGCCTAAGAATTGGAAGGGGGTCTAGTCCCATTTTCATTATGAGGAAAATATATAATAAATGACATGTTACTAGAAGTGGAAGGGATTCCCCCTTGTCTTGATGAGTATGTCCTAGTAGTGAACTATATTTATTGGGAGAGAGATAATTTGAAACAATGGATTCATGTTGAGGAAGGGGTTTCTACAAGTATAAAAAGGAGCATCGTTAAGTTTAGTTTTGTTGGTTCCCTCTATACGAAGTGGTTGGACCAACTTAGGTATGTCAGGTCATTGATGGGTGGGGTGACTATAGAGCTTGAAAATGATCTTAGGGTGAGAAATCTAAAGACAAGTGCTCCATTTATGCTTGGTTTGAGATTTGTCTTGGGGAGGTATGTAAGTGTCCACAACATTATTTTCATTTCCCTCGTGCCTTTAGAAGCTATATTGTATTTTTTTCTTCTTACTTCCCTTCTGTGGTGGTGGATAGATACTCTAGCTCTAGTGAGAGGTCCATTTTTGCTAAATTGAGAAGAAGAGGGTAAGGTTTGTTAAATTGTGAGAAAGGTGAATGTTTTTCCCAGTGCTATGTGTGAGGACCACCACACGTTGGGGGTTCATCTCTCTACCCCACCAAAAAAAAAAATTCCTTATGGGTCCCAAAGACATGTCTAAAAAGGTAAAAAGTGCTCAGGTTGTGAACAATGTGGTTTTGGTGATAAGTTCCACAACGGTGAAATACAAATAAAACCCATAGGACATTATCAAGGCTCAATCAAATTATACTAGAGAAAAAGGGCCTACCAATTGCGATTTTTCCAGAAGGGGTACCCAAGTGAAGGTATGAATGAGATAGTTATATTGACCTAGTTTGATGTAATAAAATCAAGGGATGATGCATAATCCATCCTGGGTACCACTCACAACCTTGTCATCAAATCACCTAGGTATAAGTTATGAAAAATGGCCACTAAGTTTCATCTTCATGATGAAATACTTTGGGGGATAATCATTAGTCAAGTGTTCAAATTGTGTAGGGACATATGGAAGGAATCCCATGGTCAAAAACTTAGAATGAAGGCTTTAGACTAAGTAATGCGGAAACTAATTGATGTCCCTTAATAGGTGTTTACCCACTAATTACGTGTGAGGATGGATCTCAACCCTTCTTCATATTGACCTAATGCTTTATGAATGTACAATATGTGATTCCCTAGTAAGAAGTATTTGCTACTAAAATGACTACACTCAATGTCATAAACTTCTAATTTTCGATATGTGGTGACCTTGGATTGTCGACCTATCAACCACGTTACTAATGTCCTACTCTCAATTATTGTGAAAATTTCTCTAACCAACTAATGAAGTTACTTTTATATTTATATGTTGATTTTAATGTTTCAATCAATGGTGTGAATTAACTATGTAGTTCTTAGGTGTGGATGTACAGATGGTGTACATGTATAAAATGTATTTATTAAACATAAAAAATATAATGTCCATAATTATTTCAAAGTAATCAATATGGTAGATAAAACATTTCCCACTTTTTATTAACCCAAATCACTCAAAAGCACAAGGTGAAGAGCATATATAGCTCGAAAGAGATGTGCTCCCATGTCCAAAATCTCGAAAGAGATGTGCTCCCATGTCCAAAATTATTTAAACAATGGAACAAATTAATTACTCCCAATTATTTGACAAGAATGAATATGCATAAAGTAGAAAAAAAGCACAAGGTGAAGAGCATATATAGCTCGAAAGAGATGTGCTCCCATGTCCAAAATTATTTAAACAATGGAACAAATTAATTACTCCCAATTATTTGACAAGAATGAATATGCATAAAGTAGAAAAAATCTAGTTTGAAACTCCAATTAGATATGTTCTCATTTAAATTAAATAAGTTATTGCATTCACACACAATTAATTTTGTACTGAAATATATATTTAACCATAGAAAGAAAACTAGTTAGAAAAATGAATGAAAAACTATTTTTTTTTCAATTGTATATTTAAATTGATATGACATAGCACATACTATGTGCGTAAGGAAGCTTGGAATTCATGTCATCACTATATAACATTATTGTTGAAGTTGATTCCCATGCATTGGTGCTAAATAATTATTTTCAAAAACTTCAAAAATAATAATTTTCTTGGTTTCTTGGATTGAGGTAACCAATGAGACTCCATAGTGGTGAGTGACTTATTGTTGAATGGTTTGATAATTCATCAAATCCAAGTGAAGGAATAAAAAACAGATTCCATACCAAGCTCCAGATTAGAGTCGTCATTCTACTATGGGTTATGTGGTGTTAATACATACCAAGCTCCATACCAAGCTCCATACCAAGTAAATTCAACTCAACTAATAGGTTGGACCTATATATGCAAATAGAATATAAAATGGTAAAAGTTTTATTGGTTAAATTCTAGTTATTTCTTTCCTTTGATGCGGAAATAACACAGATAAAAAAGGAATAAGTGAAATGAATTTTCTAAGTTCACTTCTCATGAACATATTGTCGATTATAGATCAAGAGAAGGCATATCTACACACTAGATATTCATATATGATCTTATACATAAAAAAAAACATCACTATAAGTCATAGTATAAGTGGGTTAGGAATAAAACTCATAATAAGATATAATATCCATTGAAATGAATATTTTAATTTGAGGAAAGATAAGTTGAAGCTTACATTAATAATGAGAAAAATGGGGAAGATGGTTAAATAAAGAACATTGTCACTTAGGAGGAGCCATGAATATGACCTTTGAGCTTTCTTTTTAAAAGGAATTTTTCTTGTTTCAGGATTTATCTTTTCGATTTGTAATGCTAATTGGAAGAAACTCCCTCCTTGGTGAAGGAAGGGGTGCTCAATACCAATACTAAGGAGTGGCAATGAATAGATTGTGCTAATGACTCAATATTAGCATACATTCATGTATTGACTCAATATTAGCATACATTCATGCAATGTAACTTTAGATTCATTGAACTCCTTTAAATCATTAGAAATCTTTGTCTTTATAAACTTTTTTTTTTTTTTTTTTTAGAGAAAAGTGAATATGTTTTCCAAGTTAGGTCATCAAATTTCCCTAATAACTCTATAATTTCATCATATCTAGTAGAAAATGTGAGCTTTTCTAGCTTTAAGTGTGCATAGAAATAGCTAGATCATGTAAATTAATGTATTCATATTATACATGAAAATTGCACAAATATCGAAGGATTACTCAAGAACGCTACACCACTAATAAAATTGATGTGTCATGTAGCCATAAGTTGGGTCAACTAAATAAGTTATCTTTGGTTCTCCATAGCTAACTAAGATATTTCTCATGTGCTAATATTTCATTTCCTGCATTGTGTTGGTACATCGTCATAGTTATTGTTTTTTTGCAAAAACCATTCCATTTATGCAAGCATTTCATGGTGTGATAACAAACACTTTCCAAAAATATTGAAGCAACAAATCAAGGACTAAGATGTCATGTTTCCCATTATACATAAAGTAAATAATAAAACATAAATTTCATAATAATGATTTAATTTAATTGTTTTATAAATATAATTAAAATGCATATATAGAAAAGAAAGTATAAAAAATCAACAATTTAATAATATTTATATATAACTGAAATGTCCATAAAAAATAATTAAATAACGGAAATTTAATAGTAATTTAAGTTAATTAATAACAAATTTATATCAATTATTAATTGAAAAATGAATAACAATAAATATATGCAAACTAAAGATTCATTTTACATATGTTATTTTGTTCCGAAATTCATAAGTTGGATACAACAATGACAAAAAATAAAAATAAAAAATACAATTTTACTAAAGAGAAAATAATATCCTCCTACTATGTTTTTTTCATATATTTTTTAGATAGATCTCGATAAACCCCTCCCCATTTATTTTAGCTATCTATTAAGGCTCTCTACATCCCTACTTCCTTCTCTAATGTAGGTGACCTTTGGTATCTGAATTTCATTGCTCGAATATCTAACTTATTTCTAGACTATGCATATAGGTAGATTGGGCATGCCATGCGAGAACTATTAAAGAAATCTAAAGGAACATTTCTTGAGAAGGTGTTATGGGGTCTTTAAGGGTGGAACATTGGTCGAAATAAAACCCTACATTAGATCAAATAATGAATTTGAAATTTGACTTAATCGGATCTAAAAATGGAATAAATTTGGGACTTAAAATTGAGTGTTATGCTAGAATTACAATTGGATGCTATCATGGACTTGATTTGTATGTTAAATTACATATTCATGGAATTTATTTGTAAGTTAAACTACACATTTAATTAAGATTTTTTGTTGATATTATTTTGGATGTTGTTATGAATGTAAATGTGGTTGTTGTTATAGACATTATTGTAGATTTTCTTTTTATGGATTCTTTAATGTGTATTGTTATGATGACATTTTTTTATTTGTATGGGTGTTATTCTAGATGTTATAATGAGTGTTTTCCTCCATGTTCTAATAGGTGTTGTTATCAATGTTAGTTTCATCATAGTTATAGATGTTGTTATGGATATTGATTTGGTCATTGTTATGGATATATTTGTGATCAAATATACAAAATTTGATGTAAATGTGGACATTAAATAAATGTAAGAGAATTTTCTTTGCATTAATTCTCTAATAATGTTCATTTTTTATTTTTGTAAAAACAAAATTCAAATATAGGCAATTTCAAATGTAATTTTAATTGAGATCATTTTTCTTTTTCTTCAATTTTCTTAATAAAAATTAGAATTACATATATTTCCATCTCAATTAAGATCATTTTTCTTCTTTTTCTTTTAATGAAAATGAGAAATACATATAATAAATTAAAATAATATTCTAAACCTTTAAACATGTCAAGGATACCCTTCAAAATATAACATACACTTGAAAAGTATTTTTCATAATCTCCAACTTCTATCTCCTCTTATTACCCCTTGCATGTGACATATGACTATACTTTTCATTTTATAGTCAAAATGATTTGACATGGCATTTCTTTCTTTCAATGGAAGAAAAGGTTCATAGTCTATTCATGGTCCTTCATTTCAGTAAAGGACTTCACTTTTCATTTTATTTTTGGCCTGTGTTTCTTTCCATGGAAGAAAATGTTCATAATCTATTCATAGTCCTTGCTTTCAGTACAGGACTACAGTTTTCATTTTATATTTTAACTTATTTAATGTTCACAATCTATTCAGAGTACTTGCTTTCAATACACTTTTCATTTTATATTTTAAGTTATTTAAATTTGAAAGAAAATGTTATAGTAGAGTACTATATATTATATAATTTTATAGTAGAGTATTATATTTTTTATTTGAAATTGTTTAATTTTGAATTTGTTATTTTTTTTTTAAATTATTTAATTTTGAATTTGCTAACTTGATGTGCAAAAAAAATTATATAATTTTTTAATATTGGTAAAAAAACATTTAATTAACCTAATATTTTAGGAGAAAATATATTTTTAGATTTTTGAAATGTGATGATTTTATGATTCTATTTTATAATTGCATGAAAAGAAATTTGAAAAAATACCGCTTAATTTTACATAGAATTGATCAACAAAAACAACATTAAACAAAAAAAATCAACAAATCACCATGGAAAAGATAAACGGTGGCAACTATTTTCATTAATTGAAAATCATTTCACATTTTTTCTTAACTTTTTCTTTATGTAAGACATCTCTCGGTGACTTTGTTTTCTTCCTCCCATATCTTCCCTCCCTCTACACTTCCATATATATGTATGTATGTATGTATGTATGTATGCATGTTTGTTTGTTTGTTTGTCGTAAACACGCCTTCAAATTGTAAAGGTGGTCGATAGATAAAAACAAATTCAAATGTAAGCCTTATTTTTTTTATGTACTTAATTATTGTATTGATTTTCCTTATTTATATGATGGATCGATGGCATAGATATACATTACACATGGTTTATAATTTGATTTTATAATTTAAGTAATTCAAAGTAGGCGTTGTCTAACTTCTCTATGTCTTTTTCTTTCCTCATTGGAATTTGACAACATATATCCACATGAAATCACAATTGTTTGTTATTTAAATTGCATTTTTGAATACATAAATGGATTTAGCATGCTAAAAAATCCCTAGAGAACTCGTATTATACATATTTAACCACTCAAATCTGCAGATCCAACAATATCTTGTCGGATTTCGAGAAAATATCCCTAAAATATATTCCCAAAAAAGAACAAAAGCATAGCACATTTAGACTACGGCTTCCAAGTACAATACTTTGTAGTACCTTCTATGAAACATTTGAGTGTGTGTGCATATATATAGAATAGTGTTATATATGAGATTGTAATAGTCACTATTTTTTTCTTTTTGAAAGCACATGTTGATGTGGAAAATACACTCAAATAAATTTCAACACAAATAAAAGTGAGAAACAAGAATCTTTGACTAATTGTATTGATCTCAATGTTTTTTTTCATAGCTTTATAATGGAAAACAAACTCAACCCAATAAGGAGAGAAAATGTTTCTAGATCCAACAAATTAGGATCTAAGCACAATATAGGGGCGTAGGTTGAAAAAATATCTCAACTATTCCCAATAAGATCTCTACTAGCCCCTAAGACTAGGAAACCAAAAAGGATTCGGAAAAAAATAATCCACAATAACAATGTCCTAATTATAATAATTGGAGATGACAATACATATGGAAATTGTAGGAATTAGAATCCCTATCATTCCTCCCAACAAAAGAGGCATTGGTCTCTAATGCTCTCAGGAGAAAAGCAAAATACTATTGCTATAGTATATGTTGCACTGGAATGATGCAAAGGTTGATTGTAGTGTAGCTAGGGGAATAATATGGGATACTTAGGGAGGTACCTAAGGGGATTAATAGTAGAAAGATATTTTTATGTATAAAGGCCATTATTAGTAAATAAGGCATAACATGAATGCAATAAATGTAATAGGACTTACTAGAAGGTTTTTATTCCTAAAGATTATTCCTCTAGAATGTTCTTAGATGGTAGGTAGGATTATATAAAGGTGGTATGAGAAATGTAATAGGAAGTCAAGAAGTATTATATTTGGAGTGGTATATCATTAGGATGTTTCCCCCTCGAAGAGACAAGTGAATAGGAGTGGATTTCTTCTATAATAGGCTCGGTTGTAAGTTGTTTCCCTACCCTAAGGGTTTCCATAATAATAAAGTGTGGGTTTTATATATTTTTCTCTGGATATTATGTGGTGATTGTATTTTCAGGTATGAATGTTGAAAATAGTGTCGTGAATGATGTCAAAGATAGGGGGAGACTATAAATGTCTTTGTGCATTGATAAGGTTCTGTGTGAAGGTGAGATGACTATGTGTAAATAGTCAACATAAATGGTGTGTGAATAGTCAACCCAAATGAATTCGGGATGCACAGGTATGAGCAATTGGAAGCCAGACGATATGACCTCATTGAATAGAAATAGAGGGATGAGATAGAGGAAGTGAATCAAGATGAAGTTACTATTAACTTTGCATGATTTGAAGATGCAACAAAACTACGAATATGGTAATGTGAATATGAGGGCATAGAGGAAGCTCATGAATTTGTTAATGGTATGATAAATAATGAGCTTTGTGAGGGAGATAACAAGCTAAAAGATAATATTTCTATATCCCACATTCATAAGGAAAAATTATTTCAATGGGTTTATAATGAAAAGGTGAAGTTACATAGTTTGAATGTGAATGGTCGAGTTAAATATATTTTCGTAAAGAGATCAATTTTAGTCTTGGGGCCCATTATATCGAACATCGGATAATTGGGTCGAAGTGAAAGCTGAAAGTGCGATGTTAAATTTTATGAGGGCTCGATGGTCTGGTGTCCCAGTGGTAGGGAAACAGAGGTTGACTAAGAGAAACTTTAGGGAGTCCCGACCATTAAGCTTTGAGATCAACAACTAAGATTGAAGGATCTAAACTTCAGGTATATTGGCATATTGAATATTGTGTAATCGAAATGACTCAAAAGAGGCACAGTGTTAATGTCTTAGTGTTCTCATACCCTAGTATCAAGGTTCCATAAGAAAGGATCCATATTGGGCCTTGGACATATCTATAAACATTGGGTATTGAATCAGGAAATCGTGATATCTCGATATGCGATACTCCAATATCGGATATCAAGTATACTGGACTAGAGTGAATGCACAATGAAAGAGCAATGGATTGATACCACAATGAGCCAATACCCTAGTGTCCTAGCATCCAATTCCACATCAACACCATGACAATAGAAAAGTCGGTGTGATGTCATATGACACACATGGAAGGGGTCCACATGGAGGCCACATCATCTACCATGTAAATACCATGTGTAGTGTTGCGGTTAACCCACATGTCATGCCATGTGAGCATGATGTCTCGGTGAAATAATTGGGAACCATGCACATGGTTGAATCTTGATCATCAATCAAAGGGATCAAAATCTCAGATCAAAGGACCTGACCATAGTAAAGTTTGAAATCACATATTAAATCCCTAGGGGCCTAGTGAGTTGGTGGTCTCATAGGGTGGGAGGCGTGAGGAAAACACAGAACATATGAAGTCTTTATAAGTGTGAATTCGTGGAGAGTATTGTGGAAATTATAGTAGAGAAATAGAAGTCGATGAAATAACATATTTGTGTAAGAGAAATCTTGGAGTGAAGCGTTTTTTTTGTAATGTTGACAATTTAAGAAGAACTTAATCCAAATAGACAAGTTGAGGATACTGGTGTCTCCAGTAAGTTGGTTCTTACATATTGTTGAGTCGGTGCTCAACTAATGGGATTGGTTTCTATAGTAGGTTGGTGCCTACAAATATTATAACTTTAGTTTGTTTCCTATAAGTTTTTTTGTGTTGGTTATTGGGTGAGGGGATTGGTGTCTCCAACAGGTTGGTTCCTGAAAATATTATAACTGTAGGTTGGTGCCTACAAGTGTTGTTGATTTGGTGCTCAGGTGAGGGGATGGTGTCTCTTTCAGGTTGGTGCATGTAAACATTGTAATAGATTGGTGTCTGTAGCAAGTTGTTACCTATTAATATAATTCAATATAAGTTTCTCGTGGTTTTATCCCATTTGGATTTCCAAATTAAATCTTTGTGTACTATGCATTGCATGTTTATATATATTTATTATTGATTTCTTATGGTTGAAAATTAATGAATTGATAAGTATAACATTAAGAAGAGAAAAATAAGTATTATATTGATTCATCCCCCCCCCCCTCTTAGTATAAGTAAGTGTGAAAAAAATTGGTATCAGAGTGGGTCCCTTCAGGAACAATCTAACCAATAGAAGATAAATCTATATAGCACACATGGATAGATAGGAAGGCCTCTCTACAAACAGATCTCCATTATTTGATGGTTCAAATTATTCCTTCAAGAGAACAAGAATGAGAACTTATTTGATGGCTCTTGGGATTGACATTTGGAGTGAAGTTAAGAATGGTTTACACAACTCCAACAACTCCACCTATAGATGCAACTAGAAAAAGGCTCGGAGACAATAATGTTAAAGCCATGAATTCAATTCTTTGTGGTCTAGAAAATTCATAATTTTTCAAAGTCATGCATTGTGTTTCAACAAAAGATATGTGGAACATAATACATATGAAGGGGATGACAAGGACAAGAAGAAAAAATGACAAATCCATAGAGGAAAATTTGAAAACCTTGTGGATGAGATTGTCAACACCATCATAGGATTGGCTGAATATGTTAAAGAAACCATCATTATGCAAAATTTTACTAAGGCACTTCCCTCAATATTTAATCCCAAGATCTATTCCATTAAAGAAATGAAAAACCTAGACAATTTGATAATGGATGAGTTACATGGAATCCTAACTACATATGAAATGAGGATAGAAAAGGATAAGCAAGAAAATCAATCAAGGAATGAAGTATCCTTCAAGGCATCAAAGAAGACAAATACCAAAGAATACATAACAAGTGATAGCTCAGATATTGAATCAGATGCAGAAGAAGCCAAATTTGTCAAAAAGCTCATGAGGGGATCGGGTAAATACAAAGGTAAGATTCCCTTTACATGTTTCAATTGTGGAGAAGTAGGACACTTTGTTATTGAATGTCCTTATGCAAAAACTAGAAATAGCAATGAAGAAGAAGATTTCAGCTTCAAAAGGTATAAGAAGACAAAGATTGAAAAGAGGACAAAGTTATATAGACAAAATAAGAGTCTATATACCAATGAAGACATCATATCTTTTGATGACAAGATAGTGAAATAGAAGAGATTCTCTTCATGGATCTAGAAACACATATTGATGTCCTAGAAAATAGAAACACATATTTTAAAAAAGAAGGAAATCTTGATATTGAAGTGGATCTTGAAAGAGAGCTCATATGTTCTCTAAATGAAATAGAGAGACTGACAAACAAGAAATGGATACAAACAGAGCATCTAAAGAAGTACAAAAAAAAATAATATGTCCAAAAGAAAGCTATGATGAAATTGAAAAAAATATCATCAATCTAAAAACTCAAGTAGAAGAGGAAAATAAAGTTGAATAAGATTTGAGAGCTCAGCGAAAAGAAAAAGAAGATGTCTACAGTAGTATAGAATCTGAAATAGTTTGTCTAAGAAATGAGTTGGAAAAATAAAATACCAGCATGAAATTTGAAAAGAGCTCTGCAGCTCTAGATGAAATCCTAAACTGTCAAATATCACCATTTGACAAGATTGGTCTTGGATATAATGAGAAAAAGGAAACTTCTAAAGAATACCCAACCTCCTCAAAATAGTTGATTGAAGGAAAGACCAAGAGTTACGTTGATCTGCTAAAAATCCTATCAAGGTTAAAGACAACAAGAGGGAAGATCATAAAGTTCCACAGGAGACAAATCATCCTCACAAAGACAAAATCATGAATACTTTTCCACCAAGATGGAATCATACAAACATGTGCCAAAATTCATTTTTTGACAATTGTTGCTCTTGCAATAGTTTTGTTCATAAAGCTATATATTGTAGAATAAATGAAAAAGGCAGTTATATGAGGAACAACAACAGAGATTCCTATGGATTCTCAAGGAGGAATTACAACTCATTTTCCACTTTACTGAATTATAACATTATATTTTATAACTGCAACAATTATGGGCATATATCAAAGTTATTTAGAAGTGTTTTTAGAAAACATAAGGAAGAGGAAACCCCAACAGTCATGGAAAGAAATTAGGAACAAAGGGAACAAAAGCAATAAAAATCCTTGTTCACATAGTTTGCACTACATGCAACGAATAATAAGGATAAGTGGTACATTTACAATGGGTGTGTAAGTCACATGATGGGAGATAAAAAATAAATTATCGCCTTGAAGAAGAATGAAGGTAGTATAACCTTTGGGGACAATGGAACTTCAAGGAGCATTGGAAAAGGCACTCTTAGTCTTGAAAATGGAAGGAATAAAGTAGAAAAGGTCATGTGTGTTGAAGAATTGAAGAAAACACTTCTCAGTGTTAGCCAGATGTGCGATCAAGGACACACTCTCACTTTTTACTCCCACGAATGTAAGATCAAAAAGGAAAATTCAGGAAAACTAGTTGCAAGAGAAAATAAAACCTCAAACAATGTATATATTCTTGATGAGATTATTAGAAATAAATACTTCATGGGGTAGACAAATGAAATTTGGATGTGGCATAAAATAATTGGCCATATGAACTTTGACAACCCGGTAAAAATCAACACCAAACAAGTAGTAATAAATATGCCAAAGACCACAAAACCCTCGAGCGTTGTTTGTAAGAAGTGTCAACATGGAAAACAATCAAGGGTAAGCTTAAATACAAAAGAATGTACAACATCCAAGCCATTGAAACTTGTGCATATAGATCTTTTTAGACCAACAAGAGAACAAAGCCTACAAGGAGAAAATTATTTTATGTTACTTATTGATTATTATACAAGAATGACTTGGGATACTTTTCTCAGAAATAAATATGAGGCAATTGAAAAGTTTAAATCCTTCAAAGATTTAGTTGAGAATGAGACTAACCTGAAAATAAAATGTTTAAGGCCAGATAATGGAGGTGAGTTTACATTTAATGAATTTGAATAATTATGTGAAACTCATGGAATAAAAAGACATTATTCAAATGCAATAACTCCTCAACAAAATGGAGTGGTTGAAAGTAAAAACATACATGTACAAGAGATTTCTAGGACAATGTTGAGTGAAGCAAGATTATCATACAATTTTTGGAGAGAAGCAGTTTACACTACAAATTACATTCTAAACAGAGGTAAAAGTAGGGTTAACAGTGATAAGACACCTATGAATTATGGAAAGGTATATCGACATCTATCAAACATTTCAGAATATTTGGAAGCAAGTGTTATATCAAAAGAGATGGTGAGGATCTACGAAAGTTTGACTCAAGATCATATGAAGGAATCTTTCTTGGTTGTTCTTAAAGAACAAAATCCTATAGATGTTACAACAAACTACTCCAAAATATTGTTGAAATTATAAATGTCAAAATAAAAGAAGCAATACCTCATAAGAACAAACTGCAAACAAAATAAAGGAAGTACGGTGAAGAAGAAGAACGAGAAAATGGAAAAAAAGAAGAAAATGAAGAAGAAGAAGAAAATGAAGAGGAAGAGGAAACAAAACATCAAGATACACAAAACCCATCAAGATTTGTGTAGAAGAACCATCCAGAAAATTTGATTCTTGGTGACAAAAATGTTGACACATAGACTAGAAGAAAATTGGCAAGCACTTATGAACAAGTAAATTCTCCCTGCTATAAAAAATAGAGCCTAAATGTTTTGTAGAGGCTAATGTTGATAAACATTGGGTTAATTCTATGGAGGAAGGGTTGAACCAAATTGRAAACAATTAGACATGGGAACTTGTCCCAAGGCCTARAGAAAAAAATGTGACTGGTATTGAGGAACTGCTTGTTGATATCTTTACAAAACCTCTTCCTAGAAAAACATTTGAGTATCCTAGACAAAAATTGGGAGTGGTAAATATGTCATCCTGTTAGAAAAACAAGATCGCGGAGCAATAAAATAAAAAAAATGTGGAAATAAAACATATAATATACACAATACAATAGAGACATAGATATACGTGGTTAACCTAGTGTGGGCTACRTCCACYAGAGAAATTTCCAGGTCCTTCCTTTTTATTATCCAGTAAAATGAAGAGATATAACCTACARCGYACCCGCTATAACTTCCTTTTCTTTCTCTCACAGTATCCTCTCTCATAATACAATATTCGCAATAATACACAACTGCAATACAATTCCCTTGTAAAAGAGGGTTTCCTTCTAGGGGAAAAAAACCTAACATAACTTCTACCATCAAATCTGTGACCTTATAATGAATGGTCCATATTTACTATGAAATTAAAATATATAATTATAAGGCAATTTTTCCTTCGGGGGATTCGCCCTCAGACCCCCCAATCAGGGGGATGAGCCCCCCTGCAACCCCCTTGCGTGGAGGGGTGTAAAATATTCTGTGGTGTACAGTCTTCATGGGGTATAAACACAACTAAAAACAAATACCTATGAATCAGGAAGATAATCAGGCTCCACAACCAACAATCTCCCACTTGGAGACTGATCTCAACAAGTCCACCGTTGTTTTATCTGCTGGACTATGATCCTTCTTGGACCTAGAAAATTTCTCATCTTCACCTTCATACTTGAAGACCAACTGAAACTAACCAAGAACTCAGTTTCTCCCTGTTTACTCCCTTTGTTAACATGACTGTAGGATTTTGGCTAGTATGTATTTTTTCCAACATCAAATGTCCATCTTTCAAGATGGATCATATGAAATGTTACATAATTTTTATATGCTTATTCTTCGAATGGAAGGCTGAGTTATTTGCAAGATGAATGGAACTCTCATTGTCACAGTACAACGTGTTATCCTCCTGCTTCTTTACCAATTCCTCCATAAACCTCTATAACCAAATCATTTCTTTACTAGCCTCTATAACAGAAACATACTCTGCTTCTGTTGTTGAAAGTGCAACAACCTTTTGTAGTTTTGAAATCCATCTTACTAATGTTCAACCTATAGTAAAAACATACCTTGTGGTGCTCCTCCTACTATATTTATCACCTTCCATATCTGAATCGACATATCCCTATAGAACAATGTTTGAACCTCCAAAACATAATGCGTGAGTAGAAACACCTCTCAAATACTTGAGAATCCACTTAACTACCTTCCAATGTTCTTTAGTTGGATTGCTCATATACCTGCTCACAACTCCCACTACATGTGCAATATTTGGTCTTGTGCAAACAATAGCATACATAAAGTTGCCAATTGTTGATAAATAAGGGACCCTAGACATGTATTCTATATCCTCCTATGTCTTGGGACACATTTCCTTAATTTTAAATGGTTGTCCAAAGGTGTACTAACCAGTTTTTCATTATGCATTCTAAACCTCTCCAACACCTTATATATGTACTCACCCGGAGACAATGTCAATTTGCAATTTTTCATGTCTCTTGTTATTCTCATACCAAGGATTTTCTTTGCAGCACCCAAATCCTTCATCGCAAATGAATTAGCTTATTGGTTATTGAGCACATTTATATCCTGCATATTATACCATGCAACAAGCATGTCATCTTCATACAATAGAAATATAATATAGCTTCCATTTTCCAGCCTTTTAAAATAAACATAGTGATCAGAATGACATCTACTATAACCTTGTTCTGTCATAAACCTGTAAAACTTCAAATACCACTGCCTTGGAGCTTTATTTAGGCTATACAAGATCTTCTTCAACCTGCATGCCAAATTCTCCTCCCCTTTGACCTCATACCCCTGTGGTTGTTGCATATAAATCTCTTCCTCCAAATCCCCATGGAGAAAAGTTGTTTTTACATCTAACTATTCAAGACGCAAAACTTCTACTACCACAAGACTTAAAATATTCCTAATTGAAGTCATATCAACAATAGAAGAAAATATTTCATCAAAATCTATACCTTTATTTTGTGCAAACCCCTTTACAACAAGTCTAGCCTTGTGCCGCTTTTTTCCTCCATCATATTCCTTCAACTTGTAAACCCATTTATTTTTCAATGCTATTTTTCCTGCAGGAAAGTGAACCAAGTCCCAAGTATGGTTATTTACCAAGGAATCCATTTCCTCTTTCATGCCTTAATCCCACGTATTTTTAGTGTCTACCCACATTGCCTCGTCATAACATTTTGGTTCACCAGAATCAATCAACAATAAATAATACAATGAAGGAGAGTGTCGCTCAACGGGTCTACTTAACCTGGTATATATTCTAAAAAAACTTGAAAAAGTCTTGTTTCTCCTGTTGTTGTACATTTTTATTTTCTGGTACCTTTGGAATTTCTTTTTCAATGATCTCATTAAGCACTATGTATTCTGGTTTTATTTTTCGTGTCTCTTTACCTGCAACTGATCTTTGTACATGAACTTTTCATTGAATATGACATATCTACTCCTAATTATTTTTTCTTATTTTCATAATCTCATAAGAGATAACCAGAATTATTAACACTGTATCCAATAAAGGTACACTTCTTGTATTTTTCCTCAAGCTTCGTTCTATTTTCTTTATCAATATGGACACATGTGTCACAACTGAAAGTCTTCAAAAAATAATAGTTTACCTTTTTACATGTCCATGCCTCCTATGGAATTCCACCATCCAAAGAGCCTGAAGGTCCTCTGTTTATTAAGTTAACAACAAAATCTACAACATCTTCCCAGAACTGTAAGCAAAACCCAACATGCAATCTCATACTCCTTGCACGCTCCATGATTGTCTTGTTCATCCTTTCTGACACACCATTTTCTTGTGGTGTTCCTGGAACCATCTTCTCTCTATGAATCCCATGGTATGAAAAAAAATAATCAAACCCCTTGATGAAATATTCACCTCCATTTTCTGATCTAAGACACTTCAACCTTTTTCTTGTCTCATTCTCAACCAAAGATTTCCATTTCTTAAAAGTATCAAAAACATTAGATTTTTGTTGAATGCAATAAACCCAAGTTTTTCTAGTTGCATTATCAATGAAAGTAACATAATAATGAGATCCACCAATATATGATACCTGAGATGGTCCCAATATATATGTATGTACAATCTCTAACCTTTTACTCTTCTTTTATTTCCCGACTCTAAGAAATCTGACTCTCTTCTGTTTTCCATAAACACAATGCTCTTAGAAATCCAAATCAATTTGTTTAAGGTTTGGAAAAAAATTTATTTTGTGAAGTATTTGCATCCCCTTCTCACTCATGTGTCCAACCCTATGATGCCACAAGGCTATACACACTCCTGTAGAAGCTAAAGAGATAGAACACTAGCAAATTTCGGTCATTTTGTGATGGCCATTTCGATGCACTTGCGACTTTATGTCATGGATATTGTGATGAATACTGAGTCTCCCAAATGTCATTTCATGTGACATCGCACGTGCGATGAATCTTGATTAACATCGCAAGAGCGACGACAGTAGGGACGTTGTCACAATTGCGACAAAAAAAAGAAATACTGTTGCAAATACGACTACATAAATAATTCGTCAAAAGAGCGACACGGTAGGGAAATCGTCGCACACTCGACAATATAGGCACAGTAAGTGAATAAATTGTAACAAATCATCTTCCGAAGAGTTCATCGTGACGTAATATAGCGACGGAATCGCTATACAATTTCTATGGTTTGTAAAGCAAGTTCGTCGCAACATTTTTACCGGTCATCACAATTAAGATGAACAATGTCATCGTTTGTATAGAAAATTCGTCGTAGGATTTGTTCTGGTCATCATAAGTGAGACGCAAACTGTCGTGATTTGTATAGTGAATTTATCGCAGGATTTCTATGGTTCGTTGCAATTGAGATTAACACTTTCGTGGTTTGTATAGCAAAATTGTCACAGGATTTCTATAGTGCATCGAAATTGCGATGACAACTGTTGTGATTTGTATAGTGAAGTCATTGCAGGATTTCTATGGTTCTTTGAAATTGAGACAAAAACTTTTGTGGTTTGTATAGAAAAATTGTCGCAGGATTTCTATAGTGCGTCGAAATTGTGACGCAAACGATTTATTTAAAAAGAAAATTAAAATTTTATTTTTGAGCTAAAAAATTAATATTTTATTTTTGAAGAAAGGGGGCATGTATTGGAAGAATATTATAGGCTATGAATTTCATTATATTCTTGAAAACATTTCACAAAGGGAAATTCTCTGAAGTAAATAAGTTATGGGTAGATCGCTCTGCATGTGATCAAGCACCATCTAGTTTTGATTTCAAGAGTACAAATATGGAGTGTCACATCCAATCAAGAGTTACCCTCATATATTTATAGTTAGTCTATCAAATCATCTCAATATTCCCTCATCTATATTCAAAAATTCAAGTATGATGGAATAGAGAATGCCTTTTGTTGAAAGAATTATCTGAAGCTCTTATTTTCACATTCAAGGGGGCATTAACCAAGGAGGAAGAATGCTCCATTAAATTGAGTTTTTTATGGTTATACTAAGACATATAGAGAAGATGTCTTGTCCAATAAAGACAATTTATAGTTGTAGAATCCCTTAACATAGTGAAAAGAACATATTTTGATGAATTTTTGGCATAGGCGAAATTCAATGAGTCAACCAAAAGATATATATGTAACAATATATATTTGATATGGATATGTTATTAAAATAGATAACATATACATATCAAATATATTTATATGTGTGATATTTAGTAAACATATAGGTTGTAATGTTGGCTAAGCTCATCACGAGAGGCATTGAAAAACAAAGGCTTCTCTATTATACTCAGAATTTTTAGGATTTTTATGGCTCCCTAAGAAGGTTTGTCTCTAGATGCATTCATGGATTTTAATCACAGTTGGTTTTATTGATCTTTAAATATTATCCACATTCCAAATCTTGTGGGAATCTTTAAAATGAAGGGCCATTCCATGGATTGGGAATATTTAGAAATATCATTCTAAGTCCAAAGATTGTGGGAATATAGTTGGGAAAGGCCATGGTTTCTAACACAAGGAGGGTTTTCCTAGGGGGATAATACTAAGTCATATCATTGCATTTATAGACAGGTGAGGACAATGACTTTGTTTGACTTGGGTTGACTTCTCTAAACCGATTCTTCAAGAAAAGTAGGAGAATAAAATGCGCAATGAATGCTTGGAAGGAAAACACTTACTTTATTAAACACAACACACCAATGCACCATTAGTAATAATTAGTGATGAAGCAATATACAATTTTGAAGGTGAAAATTTCTAAGTAAAAAGTACATATTCATTCACAAGATAGTCATCATTTAGCAAATTTCATATGTGCAAGAAGTGAAGCATGAACAAGTACTTATGAAACATTTAAGCATGAAATTGGGTCTTTATGATAGCAATGAAATAAAGCATCATTATAACAAGTTCATAACCAATATAAGTTTGCATCCATTCAATAAGTATATGCCATGAAACGCATGAAGTGTCACTATTGTAAAGAGAGAATAAGGCAACGAGTTCAATGTAATAACTTTAAAAGAAATACAATGCTACCAGATTAGCAAATTTCATTATTATATGTCAAGGAACAAAAATTATATCATTAACCAAACTTATCATTCATTCATCAACACTCTGAAATTAATTTGTTTCTCATCATACAATATGGATCAATTCTTTGGAACCATGATTGTAGCATGAATTGACCCTCTCAACTAGCAAACAATATAAATGTTGCATTGTTTGGGTAGATTGTTTGGGGTTGTTAGGGTAGGAATGTATCGTGGTCAACCAACCAATCCAAAAGACATGCAAACACCACAACAAAATATGGTTAACAAACCTTCATACAATAGTGAAAGGAGGCAATGATTGGACTAATTACAAGGTCCTTTGGAATTCCTTAACATATTTTGGCTTCTTTGGGATGTGGAAAACAAGGTGTCGTAAAAACATTGCAAGACATCAACACTTTAATCACCATTGAAAGTGGAATACTTCTACAGTTTTATGATAGTCCTGGATAGAGTTTTGGATAACACATAGGAGGTAAGTTCATTAATATATATATATATATATATATTTGAGCAAAAACAATTAAAATTTTATTTTTGAGCAAAAAAAATAAAATTTGATTTTTGAGCCAATTATAGAAGGTGTTATGATTGCACACTAAAGAGGTCATCCAAGTGAAGTTTTTTCTAGATAAATTTCTCATGTTACTGCTTATAATCTCTCCAAAGGAAAGTCCTACCCTGCGAGGGAGAGCTTGAGGAAATATATAGGGAAGTCGCCTACTATCACCTTAGTGCCCTTGCCTCTACATTTATAGGCCATGGTTTCTAACATAAAGAGGGTTTTCCTAGGGGGCTAAAAATAAGTCCTATCATTGCATTTCTAGACATGTGAGGACAAGGACTTTGTTTGACTTGGGTTGACTTCTCTAAACTGATGCTTCAAGAAAAGTAAGAGAAGAAAATGCTCAATGAATGCTTGGAAGGAAAACACTTACTTATTCAACACAACACACCAATGTACCATTACTCATAATTAGTGATCAAGCAATATAAAATGTTCAAGGTGAAACTTTCTAAGTAAAAAGTATATATTCATTCACAAGATAGTCGTCATTTAGAAAATTTCATATGTGCAAGAAGTGAAGCACGGACAAGTACTTATGAAACATTTAAGCATGAAATTGGGTCGTTATGATAGCAATGAAATAGAGAATCATTGTAACAAGTTCATAACCAATATAAGTTTGCATCCATCCAATAATTATATGCCATGAAACACATGAAGTGTCACTATTGTAAAGAGAAAATAAGACAACGAGATCAATGTAATAGCTTTAGAAGAAATACAATTCTACCAGATTAGAAAATTTCATTATTATATGTCAAGGCA
>SNQJ01S0102573.1:3193-18375 GCA_010110895.2 Picea sitchensis
TGTGTGTACAAACAATTTTAATAACATTATAACCTATATACAATATACACAACATACAATAAATAGAGAATTGGTACTTATCTTTTGATTGAGAAGACCTCCATATCACATGGTCTAGATCAAGGTACCAAAACTCAGCAGCACTCCAACCAATGTTCTCTCCTTCCCCACATGTCTGTCCTACCTTAGGAGTGTGCACCTTCACTGTCACACAGTCCATCGATTGTTACATGTCCCTTTCCCTAGGCTTCAGTAACAGGTCAGACCAGAAGTCTTAGAGCACCATGGCTCCCAGAGTTCCAACTGCCCTTAGAGATTTCCAATCAACATCTTCCCTGAGATACTCTTTATAGCCAACATTCTAAATTTAATCAAAATCATCTCATCTGCATCACCCACATGCAGTTATCATGATAAAACATAAAATAATTCATTTAGGAACTCCAATTAGTTCGAAAGGGAATTCAACTTTTATCCCCAAAACATGAAATTCTATTTCATAAATCATCTTGGTTGTTGCCAAATCAGGATTGCAACCTTCCTCGTGGTTTTCCACAAGCACTAAACTGCATACTATTTTCTTGCAAGGCTTTATCTTGCATACTGCCAACAATTGTCAGTATTTCTTGTACATCATAATTCGGTTGCAATATGTATAGAACCATATGCAACGAACTTACAATTGCCTGCACCTAGCAATTCAATCAACATTACCAAACAATTTAAACAAATAGAATGACTAATCATTCTATGTATATGCTTGTTCATAATTAATGACAACGAATTTATTATTTCAACTTTCTAAACAATAAATTTTTTGTAGTCTCTATTCATGTGACTACCTGGCTTGCAAATTTCTTGTTGCAATGTTTAACAGTTCCTGAAATGTTCTCAAATTTATGAGCTGCAACATTTCAGCCATTAGTATAATTATTTCCATGCCTAAAACATATATACATGCACTCACAAAATGCATTCAACAAAGTGCATTTAAGTATACAATTCTATCATGTATGAGTGCAACTCTGCCCCTTAATAGACACAAGTACAACTCTCAATGCCTATTTATCGAGTGCACCCTTGTATTGATTTACATAATTCTCTTTATCTCAGTCATGTGTCTCACCATGCAAAAGTTGGAATTCTGGCCAATGTGTTGACACATTCTCCACGCACTTCCTATTTTCTTCCCAATTAATTGGATGCCTTCCATTTCAACCCAAACACTACACCAACAATATAATTTTGTTGTGTTCATTAGTGTTAGGAAAAAGGTTGCAACCCAAGTATTATTTAAAAGTAGGAAGCTTTTAGTACCTGTGTGGCTCATAACCTTTCCATATCCATACCTTGCCATATCCAACCAAGTCCTGGTCTCATACATGAATAGCTTACTAGCATTCATTCCTATAACTAGTTCTTATATTTAATTCTTTGGTTATCACCCCATAACCAAATTAACATGACATTCTACTATGTTAGTGTGTACATTCAGAAGATAAAAATATTTGAATTAAAATAGGCCTCCAGCCTTTACCACATCTAGTGGTATGTATTCAATAATATAATCCTATGATTTTATAAAATAACTTTGGCTGAGGAAATTCTTACCAAAATTTCCTTTCAACAATTATGCAAAAAGAGAGATAAAAACTCGTACATGCATGACTGCCATTAATAAATTTTATACTACTTGAAAGTTTGAAGGAAGTAGAAGCTTTCATGCTTCTTTTATCAAACTTATAACCAATAATTTATCTCTATATTGCTTCCCTCATTATGAAAGAACATCACCAACAACACTTGCAAACATGCAAGCATTCTTTCCTCTGGCTGACCCAACCAACCATAATCATACCAGCCGCCACAAAAATTGCAACAATTTATTTCTCCCTATAAAAAAAATTCTTACTGATCCAAGAAGTATTCAATTCTTATCGGATTCCTGAATCTTCTTGTTCTCTCATTGTAGTCTCTGTACATGATTATTTCTTCCATGATAAATTTCGATGCAGTGCCCCTATCTCAACGGGGTCTGTTGACCTCCCAGCCAAAGGATTTTTCAAAATTATGAGTCGCATTGACTCTTCGGACTTGTGATTGAACCCCAAAAATTATACACTGGTCTCCTTTCCCTCTGTGTACAGGTCCTGACAGACCCACGGACTATTCTTGCATGCTTCCAAAACTCCAAGTTTAAGGCACTAGCGCATTTTTTCATTAGCCCTTTCCTTCATAATATCATGGGCTATGACCTCATAAAAAATTGTGATTGTGGGCGTGGGCAAGAGTGGTTTTATACCAACCCACTTTTGTCCCCGCAATTCACCTCTAGCTACCACGTATCCTTTTTCTAAAACTGTGTTATAAATTGTGGCCCACTCTCAAATTTTTAACATCTCAGCAAGTTTTGGCCCCACAATCTAGCTCGTCCATCGATCTCCAATACCTTGGTGATGATCCGCGATCAACGACTAATATCTATCCTCCTCCTACATGTGATCTCAGATCCACACAATCTGTCGACATGTAGCTCCCTTCCAAATCAATGACTACGGTTGATTCTGGCTCTCCGACCCTCGAGAGTGTCAACTCTCAACTATTTTCTTTTCCCGTATGGAAATCTTCTGGAGTGGAAGATATAATGACACATGTCCTCAACATTCGGATGGTTCTGATGAACTCTGAATCTTCGGCCTTCGGGATTTCTCACATCTCCACATATACAAATCTCCAGAGTGAATTTCCCTCGAGTGACAGATCTTATGCCACGTGTCCTCTCCAAATCAATGGCCCTAATTCTCTTAAGCACTTCGGGACTTTGACAAGTCCACTCTTTCTGACCAAGACCATATCAATGGTCCTTCGACCTCCTCTTCGATGAACGATCGAGATATCCTTCGAGACATTGGTGCTTTCACCCTTTTCTGTCCTCTGGAGTGCTCTGTTTCTGGAGTTCCATATCTGGCACTAGGTGTCCTCCCTCATATTGACGGCTCTCGTCGTTTCGGGACTTTGGTGCTTTAAGATATTCCAAAACATAACTTCTCAGAAACCCTAGAGTACGATCCTCTGAATTTCATGGTCTGGTGACACCTTTCCAACCCAGATCAATGAATCCCAGCTGCTTCGGTTGTTCGAGCTTCGACGGTTTCAAAATTTTGTCCTTCACATTCTCCCAAAGTGTTTTCACCCGAAATTGATGGATTTATGCCATGTGTGCTTTCAGACGATGGATAGTCCCAAATCATCCTACTAGTATTCTTATTTCATAGCATCCTCATGCTTCCATGTCGTGTCCTTGGGACTGTACCAGGTCCACTCGACCTTTACAAGCCCTATGGATCGATTCCAGAGTTGCTTTCTTTTTCGGTCCAATATGCGCATCGAATGCACTTGCAAGACACCTTCTTGCTCCACTTGAATCACATTCAAATCGATTACATGACTACAATCAGGTATATATATTTCTTAAGCAATTAAATATGAAACAAATTATGTACATTCATGGATGCAGGCAATGCAGGCATATATGAAATATATATATATATATATATATATATATATATATATATGCATGTATATACAGACAATTTTAATAACACTATAACCTGTATACAACATACACAACATACAATAAATAGAGAATTGGTACTTATCTTTTGATTGAGAAGAACTCCACATCACATGGTCTAGATCAAGGTACCAAACCTCAACAGCACTCCATCCAATGGTCTCTCCTTCCCCACATGCCTATCCCACCCCAGGAGTGTGCACCTTCACTGTCACACAGTCCATTGGTTGTTACACCTCCCTTTCCTTGGGCTTCAGTAACAAGACAGACCAGAATTCTTAGATAATTGTGGCTCCCAGAGTTCTAACTTCCCTCAGATATTTCCAATCAACATCTTCCCCAAGCTACTCTTTTTAGTCAAGATTCTAAATTTAATCAACATCATCTCATCTTCATCGCCCACATGCAGTTATCATGAGAAAACATAAAAGAATTCATTTAGGAACTCCAATTAGTTTGGAAGGGAATTCAACTTTTATCCCCAAAACATGAAATTCTATTTCATAAATCATCTTGGTTGTTGCCTTATTAGGATTGCAACCTTCCTTGTGCTTTTCCACAAGCACCAAACTGCATACTATTTTCCTACAAGGATTCATCTTGCACACTGCCAACAATTGTCAGTATTTCCTGTACATCATAATTCAATTACAATATGTACAGAACCATATGCAACCAACTTAGAATTGTCTGCACCTATAAATTCAATCACCATTACCAAACAACTTAAACAAATAAAATGACTCATCATTATATTCATATGCATGTTCATAATTAATAACAGTGAGTTTATTATTTCAATTTTCTGAACATAAAATTTTCTTTAGTTTATATTCCTGTGACTACCTGGATTGCAACTTTCCTATTGCAATGTTTAATAGTTTCTGAAATGTTCTCAACTTCATGAGTTAGTAACATTTCATCCATTAGTATAATTATTTCCATGCCAAAAACATATATACACACACTCACAAAATGCATTCAACAAAGTGCATTTAAGTATACAATTCCATCATGTATGAGTGCAACTCTTCCCCTTAATAGACACGAGTACAACTCTCAATGCCTATTTATCCAGTGCACCCTTGTATTGATTTACATAATTCTCTTTATCTCGGTCATGTATCTCACCATCCATAAGTTGGAATTCTGGCCAATGTGTTGACACATTCTCCACACACTTCCTATTGTCTTCCTAATTAATTGGATGTCTTCCTTTTCGACCCAAACACTACACCAAGAATATAATTATGTGGTGTTCATTAGTGTTAGCAAGAAGGTTGCAGCCTGGAAACTTTTAGTACATGTGTGGCTCATAACCTTTCCATATCCATACTTTTCCATATCCAACCAGGTCATGGTCTCATACATGACTAGCTTACTAGCATTCATTCCTATAACCAGTTCTTATCTTTAATTCTTTGGTTATTAGCCCATAACCAAATTAACATGACATTCTACTATGTCAGTGTGTGCATTTAGAAGATAAAAATATTTGAATTAAAAAAGGTCTCCAGCCTTTACCACATCCAGTGGTATGTATTTAATAATATAACCCTGTGATTTTATAAAATAACTTTGGCTGAGGAAATTCTTACCAAAATTTCCTTTCATCAATTATGCAAAAAGAGTGATAAAAATTCATACCTACATGACTGCCATTAATAAATTTTATACTACCTGAAAGTCTGATGGCAGTAGAAGATTTCATGCTTCTTTTATCAAACTTATAACCAACACTTTATCTCTCTGTTGCTTCCCTCCTTATGCAACAACATCACCAAAAAAAATTCCAAACACACAAGAATTCTTTCCTATGGCTCACCCAACCAGCCATAATCATACTAGGTGCCACATAAATTGCAACAATTTCTTTCTCCCTAATTTTTTTTTCTTGTTGATCCAAGAAGTATTCAATTCTTCCCAGATTCCTGAATCTTCTTGTGCTCTCATTGTATTCATTGTACATAAATATTTCTTCCCTGATCACTTTCGACACAGTGCCCCTACCTTAGCGGTGTCTGCTGACCTCCCGGTCAAAGGATCTTTCAAACTTATGAGTCACATTGACTCTTCGGGCTCGTGATTGAACAAAAAAAAATTATACATAGGTCTCCTTTCCCTCTATGTGCAGGTCCTGACAGACCTACGGGCTATTCCTGTGCACTTCCTAAAATCCAAGTTTCAGGCATTAGTCCCTCTTTTCATTATCCCTTTCCTTCATAAGACCGTGGGCTATGAACTCATGGAAAAATGTGATTGTGGGCGTGGGAAAGAGTGGTTTTAGACCAGCCTGCTTTTCACCCCGCAATTCACCTCCAACTGCCATGTATCCTTTTTATAAAATCGTGGTATAAATTGCGACCCACTCTCAGATTTTTAACATCCGAGCAAGTTCTGGCCACGCAATACAGCTCGCCCGTCGATCTACAATCCCTTGGTGATGATACATGATCAACGACTACTATCTATCCTCCTCCTACATGTGATCCGATATATACACGATCTGTCGACATGTAGCTCCCTTCCAAATCAACGTCTACAGTTGATTCTAGCTCTCCAATGCTCGAGAGTTTCAAGTCTCAACTATCTTCTTTTCCCCTATGGAAATCTTCCGGAGTGAAAGATATAATGAGACATGTCCTCAAAAATTGGATGGTTCTGATGAACTCCGGCTCTTCGACCTTCGTTATTTCTCACGTCTCCCCACACAAAAATCTTCAGAGTGAATTTCCCCGGAGTGACAGATCTTCTGCCATGCATCCTCTCCAAATTAATGACCCTGATTTTCTTCGGGACTTCGAGAGTTTGACAAGCCCACTCTTTTCGACCAAGACCAGATCAATGGTCCTTCAACCTTCTCTTCAATGAATGATTGAGATCTCCTTTGTGACTTTGGCACTTTCACCCTCTGCTTTCCTTTGGAGTGCTCCATTCCCATAGTTCCATATCTGGCGCTACATGTCCTCCCTCACGTCGATGACTCTCGTCGTTTCGAGACTTTGGCACTTCAGGATATTCCAAAACACAACTTATCAGAAACCTCAGAGTACGATCCTCTGAATTTCATGATCTAGTGACACCTGTCCAACTCAGATCAATGGCTCCCAACTGTTTCATTTATTCGAGCTTCGGTGATTTCAAACTTTCATCCTTCGCGTTCTCCCGAAACAAATGGATTTCTGCCACATGTCCTTTCAGACGATGGACAATCCCAAATCACTTCCAGACTTCGGGACTTTAGCAAGTCCACTCTCCTTTTTTCCTTGGCTCCTCCTTAGAGGTGACCTTGGACAATGACCTTACGCAAACACGTGATTGTGGGAATGCTCAAAGATGGTTTGAGACCAAACTGATTTTCATCCTGCAATTCACCTTGAGCCTACACGCATCCTTCCTCCAAAACTGCAGTTTGGATTGCGGCCCGCCCTCAACTTCGAAAAGCTCGAGCACCTTCTATCCCTGCAATGCGAGGTGATTGTCGATCTCACAATCTTGACGATTCTTCTAAACATAAAACCAAGATCTACCTCCAACAATTCAGATCTCCCTCTCCTAGATCGATGGCTAGGGTCATTCCTCCTCCTGAGGTTTTGACTCCTTCCGACTTGGAAGAGTTTGTGGATATTCAAAGGTTTTGACCTTTGAACTTTTTCCTGCGAGTCTGCCTCTTGGATATCATCTTCTCTTCTGAGATTTATGACTTAGAATAATTATGACTCCTACGCACTCTTGGTTTATCTCTTTCGATCTTTTCGATTTACTCAATCTCTTAAGGGTCTCGGCCCTTCTATTTCCTTTCAAAGGAAAACTTCGTGCCCTCCTGGCAACCTTCTTCTCAAATCACACCTTGTTGAGCATTTTCTACAGAGTGTTCAATAGATCTGTGATTATCTTCCTCTGATACTCTTCTCCTTGAACTCGATAAAGAGTTCTCTCTGTGCAAACTTGCACTCTCTCGATGCCCGCTTGACAGAGCCCTACATAGTTTGCAGTGACTCGTTCTCTCTCTGAACTCAACAGAAAGTTCTTCTTGTGCACTCCTTGCAGATTTACTGATGAAGGTTCAATGATATCTCTCATGATCTTCTCTGAGGTTAGCTTACCTCTGTCAATGCACTCCTTGCAGACAATGTGCACTGCTTGCACTTGAAAACTCAAAGAAGAGAAACAATTGAAACTTATTCAATACTTCACCAGTTTACGCATTCAAACCAATCTTATTTAAGAAAACATTCATATTTCATTTTCTTTCTGATCTCTTCTATGCTCTGTAATCATTTTCGGGTACTAACCCCTTTCTCTCAGTCCCCAACACACATGAACATGGGTCTTGAACAAGCGCTAGATCGATAAGTGCTTACTTGGGCCTTCGACTTTGAAAGTTTTCAAAGCACCACACAAAAATCTCTCGGAGTTCCGTATTACCAAACTTGCGAAGTAGGGTGGATCAACCGTCCACGTCTACTCAGCATCTGATGAATGACACTCACTATGAAACTTCAGGCGTCTGAGTTCTGGAACATCGAAGCCTCATGAATTCGAAGGATTTCACATCTACACATCTGAACTATTAATCTCTGAACATTCCCAATCACCTTTGGTGACATCATTACGTAACATCACTTAACGTTTTCCAATTGCGGGGGCATGAAACAGTGGATTGGAGTAACCCGCCTTTCATCCCTCAATTCTTCTGACACTAACACATAAACCCTCGGTGAAACCGTGGTTTGGATTGTGGGACCTCCTTGGAGAATTAACTCTCATGCAACTTGGGTTCCCCCAATGCCCCATGGTCGTTGATTTTGATGTATCATGATTAACGCCAGTGTGGGTCCTCTAACCTTTAACTATGATACATAACCTCGGGCCCACTAGCCCTACTCATACAACAAGTCACATGGAGGAATAATAGCAGCTGACTCGTGGACCAATCAGATGGGTGTCACACATCATGTTCAAAACCCACTAACATGTGGTGCACAACCCATGTGTCCATGCCAAACCAAGTGACATCACCATGCCACGTCACTTCAAAGTTTTAGACTTCGACCCTTCTCTTGTTTCTGGCATCAGACTTCACTGAAGTCGTGAAGTCCGAAGGGCTTCCAGGTTAACCCTTCTACACCTTCCCCAGATCTGACGGTCATAAGGGATTTCCCTTCCTTCCGAACATATCGTATTGCGCAGAATTTTTTTTTTTACTCTGTGGATTTACAAAGGAATTCAGGGCTAACTACCTCACCACATTACCATATCTGACGGTCTTGAAGGATTTTCCTTCTCCCGAATAGATCCTAAGGTTCACATTACTTTGCGGCCCAATACCACGTCTATCGTATTTTTACAACACTGCTACTCCTCCTGAGCTTCATAACATGGCCAAGGTAACTTATTGGCACTCAGGAAGGTTCTAAGGTTCGAAATTGGTCCTCCAAACACAATTTTCTCTCAACACCTTGGGTCCAATGACCACTTTCCCAGTCCATCCAGGCTCTGCATTGAAACCTTGGGTCAAAAATTGAGTTTTGTCTACTTCAACAACAATTCTTTTGAAACTTTTGCTTCATTTTCCACTAACATGGCCCATCCAAGCTCAATGTTGAAACCATGCTTTGATACCATTTTGTAACATTCTTGTCCACCAACAGGTCAGGCAATGCTACCTACAAAACCTTAACCTCGTCTTTAAAAATTTGATACCATATTGTAACATCCCCAACCATCAACAGGCCTGGGAAATGCCACTACTGCGGAATATTCACATATAAATATAATATGCATTAAATCAAATTAACACATTTTAACATAGAGTTACTATTACCATTTAGATTTAAATAGAATTAACAACAATTCATACATGAAACAAAACATATGAGAACATTCCATCATTATGCATAACATAAAATTAAGCAGATAAATTATACTTATCTTTCAACTGGAATAACACCACCAACTGCGTGCAGACCTTCCACGAACTTCTCATCCATAGACCACAATGCTCATTAGTCTTAGCAGTAGGTCACCCCTGAGCTGGGACTAAGCTCCACCAGGAAAGGGAATCCTAGGCTAAGCAAGGTCAACAGGAAGACACACAGTTTATTACGATGGATTCTCTCCCAGGATACACTTATTCCCACTGCTCAAAGACTCTCATTCCCCACATGCCTGTCCCACCCCATGAGTATACACCTTCACTTCTACCAGGACAGTCCCTTGGCTGCTAAACCTCCCTTGCTTTGGGCTTCAACAACAGGTCGGACCAGAATTCTCTAACCTTCGTTGTAGCTACAGGACCCCTTCCAGAAGTTCTCACTTCCTCTATGCACTCTCTCACTTGGAGAGAATCCCTCAGAGGCCTAACAACCTGTCTCTTCAACCACAACCACGTCCCTAACTTGGAGAGAGTGTTGCAGATAGGCCTGACAACATGCTTATTCAACTTCATTCCAACACAACGAGGACAACACTAAGGCTCAACAAGGAACATATGACGGTAGCCAATCACACTCATCCATTGGACTGCGTGGCCACAATATCCCATGATTATACCACACATGACATAGACAATTACAGCATGCTCAGGTTTCATAGAAGAGAACAACCCAAACAGTTAAGCACGAACTCAGATTTGTAGTGTGGATAAATTGGGTTTACAGGACACACAGGAGACACGGCTGAGTCCATGGGTTTGCCACTGGTTTTCAGGGTGCATGAAAAGGAATCAATGTAGAGGTCAAACGTAGACTGAAACAATTCAAATGAAGGATGCATGGACTTCTCAGGAAAACATCATGGTTTTCTGGTTTCAGAGTTGTGTGAGGGTATGCGGATATCAGGCACCCACTACACATAGTTTAACCAACAGACGGAAGAATGGAGGACGAACCCCCATCACAGCTCAATTCTTGGGTTTAATTGCATGTGCCTAGGCCGACACATGTTTCCCATCAAGTTTCATGCACTCTATCAAGTATGTGTTCCCTTTTCCAGGAACTTAGGATAAAAATATACCTTTCACACCACTTTGGAATAATAATAAATTATTATTCAAGGACTTGAGCCCTCAATCTTAGCCCCTCTTCCAACCTTTTAGCCCCCTCTCTCTTACCCATTATGTGGAAGCTTAGTCCCCCGTAACTCTTTCTTCATGGTCAGTCAACACACAATGATATTTATATATTATATTAATGATCTGCATAATTACATATACAAAATGAGGCTCCTGGCCTTTAGCACCCAGGCTCTCCGGCCTAATCACCAAATAATCCTCCTATCTTATTATAACTTGGCTTGCCAGCCTACAAAACATGTTTACAATTTATAAATACAACTAAGGCTTGTCTTTGGGGATATTACACATCACATACTTTATTGTGGATGCGTCATCCACATGGCATCGTCTACATTCATCCATGGAGTTGGCTACCTTGCAATTCATACATGTGGAGTGGTTGCATGTATGTACATTCTTGGAGGTAACATTCCATGTGGACACTTGACATTTGAATTGGTTGGATGCCTATTTTTTTTGTGTGTCCCCTTCATGAGAATTATTTGTTGTATACTACTACTATTTTTGAATGAGGGAAAATTGATTTGGAGAGGATAATGTCCACATGTTGTAACATGGTCAACCATGGATTGAGGAGAGATCTAACTAATTCATTATTATAATATTTATTTGATTTGTCATGGAGTTAACTAGAAAATAATAATATTTTATTCTATAAAAGAAGAGACTCACTCTGTAAAGAAGAATTATCTCGCTCCATTATAAAGGGTAGAGAATTTGGGAATTTAGGAACTGTACTATTGGGCTACATTGTAGAACATTTTGGAAAGATTAATGGAGAATTTGAGGTATATTTTCATTTGATGTGAGGGTTTATTGTCCACTCATATTTTATGTGTTGATTTTGTATTAAGAAACTCTTGTAACATGTTGTGATTGCAATTATAATGAACCATGCTTCATTTTGGACAGATTAATATGAGGCTTCAACTCTCTTATTTCTATTTTGATTATGTTATCCTACATGATTTTTATTATTGGTTCCTGGAGTCAAGTAACTAGGATGAGACTTCAATCTCTTATCAAATTTAGGTAATGAGAACCATTAATTTCTTATGGATTTATCACTTACCAATCTTTTCCACAAGAAGAGATTCTTTAATTGGTAATGCAAGTATTTATAATCACTTTAGAAAAATATCATAGATTCATACACAAAAAACTCATATACTTTGAAATTCATACATTAATCAACATAAAATGCATAAACAATGAGATTCATAAAAAATGTGCTATAAAATGTGTGTTTGTGTATTCAACATCATCCAAATTGTATTTTTTTTACAAAATGGCACCTCATGCCTAATATACAAAATGATAGCAAGTGCCCTAACATAAAAACAACCATATGGTGGCCTATATACAAAATTGCAGTAATTAGTCAATCATTGACCACTTCCACCCTCACCACCCTCAAGAGAACCCTTGAAATATATATTTCTGCTCTTTCTTGAAGAAGCACCTCGAGTTGACTTGGTCCTGGGTGTGCTTCATCACTCCGAAGACTACACAAAGAAAAAAAATTGTAATAAGTTTTTTTCCACAATGAATTAAAAGACTTACAAAATGATACTTTATAATTTAACATAAGAAAACTCACTGCATATGGGATTGACAATTGTGAGGGTATTACCCTCCTCTGTCACACTAGTTTCTCTGTGATGCTACCCTGCATTAGTTACAAGAATCAAGTCATCAAAATTAAACAAATATGCATAAAATCAAATTCATGATACATAAAAAATTATCATCAACACATTATCTCATTATGAATATCTTAGGCCTCAATGGAGAGTCATTGGAAGGTGAAGCATTGAAATGTACAACCTACTCCAAGGCAACCTCTGCTATAGTAGCCTCGGTGGATGGGGATAATGGAAATGATGGTGGGGGTGGGTGGAATATGGGTTCATCCATTGTGGATGAATGCGATGGAAGAGGTGGTGTGGATTTGGGGCCTATGGGTGTATATAGTGAGGACGCACCGAATAAGAACGATGTTGGGTGTGGGAGGAGATGGACCCCCATAGGTTGTACAAGTGATTGAAACTCCCTTGGCATAGAGTAAGGTAACCCATGAGAAGAGGGTTGGTGCCTAGGGAGTGGACTAGTACTATAACTAGTGAATATGTCAGCAACCTACATACATATTAATAATATTGAACTATTAGTACCAAATAGTAAAATTCAACAACACAAATACAACAATTTGAGACTTAAATGATATTTGACTCTACATATGATACCGATGATGCAAGTGACATGTCCATCTTAGATGGACATTCCTCGACATCATCTAGTCCCATAACTTGTAGAAAAAAAAGAGCTTTAAAAATTTGAGGATCACATAACATAAATAAATGACCATGGTGAACTTATCAAATGTGAAACATACTTGTGTATGGGGTACACCGAATGAGAAGGATTCCTTTATTTTTCCATTAACGGTGGAGACATGCATTGATGCATCCATGGGCATAGAGGGTGTACTACACAGGCGTAACAAATGCAAAACAACATACACTTAAATATCAATATCAATACACATAATACCATATAAATATATAACAATGAAGAACATAGATATGGTTAACATACTAACCTCTTCCATGAAGCTCTGTTGTCGACTGACATCCATAGACCCATAACAGGTCTACCTGAAACTCGAGCATCTTTGAGGTTCACATGGATAACTTCTATGTCCATGTACACTTTCCTCACTATACTCTCTTGTACAGGGTGAAGCTTCAATCCTTTCGTCAATGTCACTGGCAGACACCTCCTACCGAGATAATGCAACAAAGATGCCATGTTGCACTAGGCTTCAATTAAATGATGATATAGCGATGTGTACATGCTATAAGCTCTCTACAATATGAAGATGTTGGGTAGAGGGGGCCAAGCCTTTGCCTAGGGGTACAAAAACCTAACATGGAATCATTCCTAGCATGCTCTCGATCATGTGTGAACCCTTGACCCACCCCATGGAAGTCATCGATGTCAAAGTAGTTGATATGTTGACCCAAAATAAATTCAACCTGTAATTTTCATAAAAAATATAAAGACACCTCCATGTTATTGCAGGGAGGGTTATCAAATACCATGTACCACTTATCCATCCTATTTTCACTAATTTGTGGGTGGACGCACTAGTCAATGAAATTGTATTTCTTCGTCATGGGTGGTTGTTGTTGAGATTGAGGATCAATAAAAAATAGACACAGTTTTTGTTTTTATCTACCCAAGTCTCCAACTTGTTTTCTTTCCAATCCAGTGTTATAATACTCAAACATTCTTTCCCTATATTCAAAAATAGAAGTCAACTGCCCTGGGGCACTTGAAATGGACCTCACAATGACTTCCAATGACATGGCCAAGGACTCATTCTCTTGTTCCCATTAATTGATTTACAAGTGTTCTTAAAGTGGTTAACCCCTCATTAATTTGGGTGTTTATGTTGGGTGGTTGTGGTGGGTTGAGGTTTTCTTCAGCTTGGTCTGTTGGTTGGCGGCTTACATTTTCTTCAGTTTCTATTTTATAATATATATTGCAATTTAATAAGGCATGGCATGGAAATACAAAAAAAATCAATACATGTTTTAATAAATGAAAAACAAAACATAAAATAATCATATTTCTTGTAAATTCTCTACACTTATTTTTAAAGGGGAAATGTTAGGTAATGTAAGAGGTTACTCTATAATTTTTCTAGTTGAGATTTCTCTATTACAAGACTAGAGATTTCTATAATTTCGATTCTTTTAGAATATATTCTCAAATGTTTACGACCAACGACATTCTAAAATATATTCTTTTAGAATATATTCTTTCAGAATATTGTAACGTCCTCCTCGTTACGACAACAACTCTGATAACAAGTGCAATTTTTATTTATTTATTTATTTATTATTTTTAAAGGTGTGTGCGCGTGTGTAAAAAGGAAACAAACACACTTGACTCTACTTCGCCACCCGACGACTAACAAGATACAACCACGATGATCACAACAAGAAGACATAAGGCGCACAACAAGTAACTCAAACATTAACGACATAGTGTGTTATGTACAGTACGAACACAGATGGAAGAATCCATAGTAGTAGATTTTAATATTTCTGCACAGGAAAGAAGGGCGTTTAATCTTAGTTCTCTGCTCCGGAGAGAGAGAATGTCAGATAGGCTCCTGGCTGACTGCTCAGGCAGAAACTAGTAATCTCTGTCAAGAGGTCACAGTGGTGGGAAATATTCCTTTAAAGAGCCCGAGACTACTGATACGACCTTAGAGGTGTTTCACAAGAGTGGAAACCCCACCTTTAAAGGGCCCGAGACTCTTGATACATCACTAGATTCTTTACAAGAAAATAATCACACACACAGACTTATATATAGAGCGACTAGCTTTATCAGATCGAGAGTCTGATATCATACAACTGTGAGTTTGGACAATTCCAATTATAGTACTAACCCTGAAATTAATTAACAATCTCAATACATCCTATATGTTACATATACCATAAAATTACCATAACA
>SNQJ01S0102574.1:0-18762 GCA_010110895.2 Picea sitchensis
CATTTTAGCACTAACTCCATCCACTATCACACCTTTGCTCTAAACCCCTCAAAGATGTAGCACTAAGAACATGGTGGATTCCTTTTGTATGTTGTAATCAACGTGTGTGCCTCTATGATATAACAACCAACTAGAAATGATCAACTTTTAATGGACAACCAAAATCCCTTCCTTGTAAATCTTGTGTTCCATGCTTTGTAGTTAATATGTGATTGTTTTCTTATGGTTGATGAATGTTTGAAAAAGTAAAAAATTGTCTTATATTGATTCACCCCCCCTCTCAATATAAGTGTGTGCTCAACAAACTGGAAGGAATTGAGAGAAGTATTTAACAATGCATACAGTGATGAGCATAATCAGTTGAATCTATTTCAAGGATTGGTCACATTACCTAAGGGGATTGATGAGCATGTTCAAAAACATACTATGTCTACAAAAAATCAATGCTATGATGCCATGTCCCTGCTAACCTGTCCATTATCCACATCACCTTTCTTCCACCTTGTATCTCCTATCATAAAATGTATTTGTTTGATGGGCACTGACTCCATTTGTGCAATGAAACTCTTACCCATGAATACCCTTGTTTTGTAGTTGTCCATGAAGGTTATCTCTCATGGCCTATGCATTCAACTACAAAAGTCTTATCAATTAATCTACAACCATGTGACTATTCGAATTTTAAGTGGGTTCAATGCTCGGGGGAATATCTCCTTCATTATCGCTAGGTCTCCTATAGCCACATACACACAAATGAAACCTAAAATAAAACTAGAAAACTAGTTGAGGTCAAGACACATAACAAAAAACTCTTTTTGGTTGATATGAGATTTCCCAAGACTCAAGGATGTTCCTACATTAGTCTCCCCTAGTTAAAATTTTGAGCATCATGCTCATAGGTTTTATGAACAAAATTCACACATTGGCCTTCTAACTTGGTCAATATTTGTTGCAATAATCCACAACACCTCCTCCAAACTTATGCTTCCATAAATGTCTCTGCATTGCTCTACAACTTCTTTCAGGAGGGTTTCATCATCCTCTTTCTTCCTTTTTTAAGTATTCTCTCTTCTTCTAGCAACTTCCTTCACTGTAGCAGCATTTTCCACATCTAGTAACTTCCTTGTCTGGACCTTCTTCATTCTGCACTTGTAACTTGCTTGTTGAATTTCTCCTTTGGGCTACTCATGCACTTCATTTGATAGAGTTTTTTTCATTGCATCATGGATCCACTCCATAAGCTTCTTCTTCATCTATGTCTTCACATTACATTATGCTTCAACTTTCTAGATCTATTGCGTCACAAAAACGCATGAGTCATTCACCAACTTATCTTCTTCTTTCACACATCCCAAAATTGGACACAACGTCACTCTTTAAATATTCTCTTCTCCATTCATAGGATGCAATCTATACTTCTTCCCATCCTTCTCCAATTGACAAGTATTTATTCTACCATCATGAACAACATGTTTATCGCACTATCTTCGTCTACCGAACAAAATATGACATGAATCCATGGGTAAAACATAATACAACACTTTACCACCATAACCTATATGGGAGACATTTCACACTGGTCTTGCACGTTGACCTTATTCCCTTTTTGCAACCAAGATACCTTCTATGCATTTTGGTTAGGTATAAATTTAAAAATTAATTGATTCACTGCTTTAGTAACAACAAATTTTTTAGCACTACCTCCATCTACAATCAAATTACAACACTTGCCTCTTACTTTGCATTTGATATTGAAGATACTCTTCCTTTTCCCTAGTTCTGTGGCAATCTCCTTCTCGCACTTCAACAATACTCTTCTAAGCATCAAGTTTTATCCATGCTCTAACTACACTACAATAACTTCTTCTTCTGCAATTAATTTTGTTGCTTCAACAACATGTGTTCTTAACTCTTGTCTTCTTCCCTCATTGTGCAATTATGGACACGTATATGCTCTATGTCCATGCCCTCCACATTTGAAACACATTCCTTCAAATCTATCAAATTTTCCTTTACCTCTATTGATCATTTTCCATTACCAACACCATATCTTCTTTCAACAATTAATCTACCATGCTAGAATTAGATTTATCTTCACATCTCTTCTCTCTTGGTTGTGTTTTTCCAACCACTTGACTTATTTTCTTATTCAAGGTCAACTACTTTCGATCCAACTTATCCTCATTGCTTAATGCTAACTAATAAACATCTACTACTAAATGAAAATTCAACATATTAAATTTGAAACATACCCATCCCCCTAAGAAACATTAAAGAGGTGGGTATCAAAAAATTTCCATCTTAAAATAAAACTCTCAAGCCACTTCTAATCTCATGTTTTCATTCTACTCGTTGAGAGATTTCCAATGATTGTACTCTTTCTCAATTATGAGCTACAAGAACAAAGTTATGGCCTCTTGAAGTTTTCTCAAGATATCTTCTCTCTCCTACCATGTCATCATCTGTACAAGTGATGTGGAAACATACAGATGACATCATGGGTTTCACATTTATCGAGGCATCCTGAGTCTCTTTGTCATGTTGCACCCAGAAAATATTTTTCAATGTGTGGTATCGCACCTCAGAAAGGTCCTTATCGTAATTGAAGTTTTCTTTGTGTGCCCCGTGTTGCATGGGGAAAGTTTCTCTCCAATGCGATAATCCATGCCACCTTTCCCCATATCGTAGCTTCAAATAATTTAACAAGGCAATGTGTCGCATCCAAAAAAAAAATGGATTTTATACACCGCACTCCCAAAAATGTTCCTCCATGCGACAAGTCTCGAGACACCCCTATATCGCATCCTTGAAGTTTTTAAACCTTGCGGCGCTTTATCGCATTGCCATGAAAGTTATCACATTGTTTGAGGCTTATCGCGACCTAGAAAAACTTATCCTTGGTGCCATGTCGCATCCCCGAACATTTTCCCTAATGTGCCATATCGTGCCCGAAGTTTTTATCCATGCGATAGGTTTATCACGCCCTTCGAAAATTTCTTCCCTCGCAACGTATTTCACCGAGTCTTATTTTCCCATGATCAAAAGTTTCTTCCTTTGCTTCCCCTTTTCTTCCTCTCTTTCTCCATTCTTCTTTCTCTCTTCTCCCTTGTTGCACTAATGAAACTTTTGTTTTATGCAACGTATCACATGAATTTTATCTTTGTGCGATACGTCGTGTCACATGAAATTTCTTCACTGTGATGTGCCTTTTTCCCTTCCCTTTCTCTCTTATTGTGTCTTTGAAGTTTCTCTCTTCTATGGCATATCGCACGAAAATTTTCTTCATGTGATACATCGCATCACACAACTTTTCTTTCTCATGATGAACCATCTTCCTCCTTTGCATGTTCATATTACATGTAAAAATTATTCACGTGATATTGATTGTATCGCATGAATATTTTCTTCATGCAATACAGGTTGTATCAGATAAATATTTTCTTCATGCAATACACCATGTATCACATGAAGCTAAACTTCATGCGATATGTGAAATGTTGCCAAGTTTCCAAGTTCTGTCTTAACCAAAACTCTAGAAAGTTTTATTTCTAAGTGTTTTTCGTGAGGGAAAATCACCTTCTATAAGGTTCCCTATGAATCATATAAGGCATCAAAAGACTATGTGCCTTAGAACTATACTTGTTCAGCTTGGAAGTAAAGGATAAAAGTATAATAAGGCTATATTGTCAAGGATTCAAGCATATAAGTATAGGTATAGAGATATAAAGACCTCCTTCAAGGCAAGCCTAGAATGCAAAGGGTCCAAAGACCCTAGAAAACTTTTATTAATCTCTTATCCTTTTATCAACAATAATTACATTAATTTTAAGAGATTCCAGATGGACTTCCAACTTAAGGGATTATAGGCCTCTAAACTCAAAGAGGTCCATCTTTTGAGGACTGAACTCATAATGGATTTTCTAAATCCTTTCCATCTAAAATCCTCCCATGGTTTACACAATTGTAAACCCCTTATCTATATAGCATTCAATACTCTTATCACATGAGGTGTGTGTGTGTGTGTGTGTAGTTAAGAGATATAGTGTACAAGCTATAGTTGGGTAATGATATAGTTGCACTAATAAATGTGTGCCTCTGTAATATTTAGTGTTGAGTATGTTATGCTTTGCTCCATTAAGAGGAAAGTTGTAAGTTGCAGCCAAGACAAGTCTCGGTTCTCAGATAACTAAGAGAATTACTATTAGTGCAATCGGCTGTGAGAATGTCTCTCTATCCGCAGTCTCTATTTAAGTAGTGAAATGTTGTAGATTGATATTTTATCTTGGAGAAGGATTGTGTGTTTATTTGGAATGGGTAAATTACTCGTCATGATAAACCTTATGTAAGCTACAAGTTTACCTTATGATCCTTTCTTATGAATTATATGTAATTGTGGAACTATTGCTAGCAATATTAGTAATGTATGGTTATGGAATACGATGTTGGTTATGCACACCTATGAGTCCTTGAGGTAGGGAACCTCACAACCTGTCAAAGTAACCTTGTTCCACCTCGATGCAGGTCAGTTTTATGAGTGCTTGGATGACACTNCCTTTCTTATGAATTATATGTAATTGTGGAACTATTGCTAGCAATATTAGTAATGGTTATGGAATAGGATGTTGGTTATGCACACCTATGAGTCCTTGAGGTAGGGAACCTCACAACCTGTCAAAGTAACCTTGTTCCACCTCGATGCAGGTCAGTTTTATGAGTGCTTGTATGACACTATTACACACACACACACACACATATACGTATGTATATATACATGTGGTGTGTGTGTGTGTGTGTGTACACACACACAATTAGGTAAGAGTGCCATCCAACCAGTCATCAAACTGACCTATATGTGTGTGTGTGTGTGTGTGTGTGTGTGTGTGTGTGTACACACACACACAATTAGGTAAGAGTGTCATCCATATATATATATATACACACACACACACACACAATTAGGTAAGAGTGTCATCCAACCTGTCATCAAACTAACCTACATCGAGGTGGAACATGGTTAGTATGGAAGGCTTTGAGTTTCCTTGCCTCAAGGACTCGTAGGTGTGCATAACCAACATCTTATTCCACAGACATATGTTACTAATATTGCTAGCAATAGTTCTACAATAATATATAATTCATAAGCAAGGATCATAAGGTAAACTTGTAGTTTACATAAGCTTTATCGTGACGAGTAATTTACACATTCCAAATAAACACATAGTCCCTCTCCAAGATATGATATATGTCTACAACATTTCACTCCTTAAATAGAGACTAGAGAGAGAGAGAGAGAGAGAGAGATTCTCACAACCAATTGCACTGAAAGTAATTCTCTCAATTATCTAAGAATCAAGATGTGTCTCGGTTGCAACTTACAACTGTCCACTTAATGGAGCAAAGCATAACATACAAAATACTAATTATTACAGAGGCACACCTTTATCATTCCAACTAACTCATTACCCAACTATAGATTTTATGCTACATCTCTTAACTAGAACAGCATACATTATCTAAGTGTTGTAACATGATTTCTCAAGAATGTAAATCATCCCTCAAAGAATTCATTCCAAATGCAAGTACAATTTGACATACACACTTATTCTTTTCATGCAACCTCCAAAGTTGATGATACATTTCATTAAATGCATGCATACTTTCATGAATTCAAGCTTGAATGCACATAAATTCCAATGCCAATTAGAAAGGCTTGGAGAAACTTCTCCTTGACACCATGTTACATATTTGAACATTTTCCCTAATTTGTCGTAACGCACCCAAAGTGTTTATCCATGCAATACGTTTAGCACGCCCTTCAAAAATTTCTTCCCTTGTGGCGTATCCCGCCAATACTTAATTTCCCGTGTTCAAAAAATTATTCCTTTACTTCCCCTTTTCTTCCTCTCTTTCTTCTCTCTTCTTTCTCTCTTCTCACATGTTGCATTGGTGAAACTTTTATTTTATGTTACGTATCGCATGAATTTTATCTTCGTGATGTTTTTCAAGTCACATGAAATTTTCCTTTGTTGTGACATGCCTTTCACCCTTCCCTTTCTCACTTATCATATCTTTGAGGTTTTTCTCTTCTGCGACATATCCCACAAAGATTTTCTTCATGCAATACATCGTGTCACACAACTTTTCTTTCTCATGGTGAACCATCTTCCTCCTGTGTTCGTCTGTATCACTCATAAAGAGTATTCACACAATATTGCATTAATATTTTCTTCATGTGATATGGGTTGTATCGCATGAATATTTTCTTCATGCGATACGCCCTATATTACATGAAGTTAAACTTCATGCGATATGTGAAATCTTGCCAACTTTCCAAGTTCTACCTTAACCAAAACTCCATAAAGTTTTCTTAAAATTTTCTAAGTTTTTTTCAAGAGGGAAAAACACTTTCTCTAAGGTTCCCTATGACATCTATAAGGCATCAAAAGACTCTATGTCTTAGAACTATACTTGTTCAGGCTTGGAAGTAAATGTTAAATTTATACTAAGGCTATATTGCCAAGGATTCAAGCCTACAAGTATAGGTATATAAATATAAAGACCTCCTTCAAGGCAAACCTAGACTGCAAAGGGTCCAAAGACCCTAGAAACCTTTTATTAACAATAATTACATTAATTTTAAGAGATTCAAGATGGCCTTCCAATTTAAGGGATTATAAGCCTCTATACTCAAAGAGGTCTAGATTTTGAGGACTCAACCCATAATGGGTTTACTGGATCATTTTCACTTAAAATCCTCCCAAGGTTTACACAATTGTAAACTCTTTATCTATATAGCATTCATCACTCTTATCATAGGAGGTATATATATGTATATGTATATGTGTGTATGTATATATGTACATATATGCATGCATGTGTGTGTGTGTGTGTGTGTGTGTGTGTGTGTACATACATGCATGCACACACACACACACACACACACACACACACACAATGTGTGTGTGTGTGTAGTGTGTGTGTGTGTGTGTGTGTGTGTGTGTGTGTGAGAGAGAGAGAGAGAGAGAGAGAGAATTAGGTAAGAGTTTCATCCAAACACTCATAAAATTGACCTACACCGAGGTGGAATAGGAATAATGTGGTAGGGTGTGAGTTTCCCTACCTCAAGGACTCATATATGTGCATCACCAACATCCTATTCCACAGCTACATGTTACTAATAATGTTGGCAATAGTTCCACAATCACATATAATTATAAGTAAGGATCATAAGGTAAACTTATAGTTTACATAAGTTTTATCATGACGAGTAATTTACCCATGCCAAATAAACACATAGTCCCTCTCCAAGATATAATATGAGTCTACAAAATTTCAATACTTAAATAGATATTAGAGAGAGAGAGAGAGAGAGAGAGAGAGAGAGAGATTCTCACAACCAGAAATTGCACTAACAGTAATTCTCTCATTCATCTAAGAACCAAGACTTGTCTTGGCTACAACTTACAACTATTGGCACCCAACATTTTGGGTAAGTTGTGCATGCACATATATCAGCTTGCACACACATCAGTCTTGTGTGCACATATCAACAACTGTGTGATGGAAGGAAGCAGGCACACGCATCAATCAATTCTTGTATTGCAAGCAGAAGATCGAAAAGATATCACGTGCAAGACGAATCAAAAGAATATATTTTGGAATCTTCCCGAGTAATGAACAAATAAAACAAGAGAGATCGTGGGGAAAATGATGGATGAGCTGGCAAGTTCATTAGGATTGCCACACTTCAAGGAGGTTACATGGGTTGCATGTAGACAGAAGAAGCATGCGGAAAAGGTGATCACTCAAGAGAGTGGAGAAGAAAAGAAAGAGACAAAGTGCTAGAGAAAAGTGGGAGAGGTTTTTCTGAGTTTGGGAGCAGTCCATTTTTTAGGGAAAAGAGTCAGTTTGAGTTTTGTGATAGTCTAGTCAGAGTTTTGTATGGAGCTAGTTTGAGTTTTGTAATAGTTCTGTGCAATTTTGGAAAAAGTCATGATTAGAGTCTGTATTGCAGTCAATCAATAGTAGAGAGCATGAGCATAGAGTGCATGGCGCACTGCAATACAATTTTTTGTAGAATGAACCATAGCACCTAGAGCATGATTTATTGTGTAATATGAAGTTGGTTTTGTATGAATTATGAGGAATAATGGAGATAATATAAAGTTGCATTTCTCTTTGTTAATGAATATGTATGTTCTGAGTTAAATGGATGGTGGTATTACTACTTTATGTTGTTTCTATGTTAATGGATTATGATTGAATGAATGAATGATAGCTCGAGTGCCTTCCTTGTTTGTTTTATCCCTTCATATATGACACAAGACTAGATGGTCTCTATGATTCTCACAATGTCTCAAGTGAGACCTTCTTCGGTCCTCGAATGAAGATTGATATGTAGACGCCTTGGGGTTTTGTTGGTCGACTCTTGATGAAACCTAGCTCATCAACCCCCCAGTGTTAGCAAGGATGCACGTAAGCAATCCAACAAATGGTTTATTGTCCAGACCTGAAGGTTTTGTATTGCATGATGAAGGGATAGAATGAGGTGGAATCCATCTTGGGAGGAAATACAAGACTAGATATTTGTGAAAGAAGATGATTTTTCACTATGAGAAACCTAGAGTTTAATAAACAACATTGAATATTGGAAAGAGAGTTACATCTACACTAATCTGCATGAGTTTTTCTTTGCTAAGTTTCCATGCTTGTTGTACGAATAGTTGAAGAGGAAAACCTCCATTAACACTGCTTTGAAACCCCTAGAACCATTGGTCTAGGACTAGACACAGTCGATAGACTGAAAGCATTGGATAATAAGTGGGCTCGAGTAATTGACTTTTGGTTTTCCTAAGTAAAGGATGTGTATATTATTGAGTTCTCCATCGAATATAGAGATTCTTTTAGCAAGGTTGAAAGAATTTTATTGAAGGTCCTCGGAAGAGATTGTTGGAAGAAATTTTGTTGTGGATCAAGATTTTGTTCGTAGAAAAAGGATTGATGCACATGGAGTCTGATAGGATGACCAAGTAGACCCCCTCACACTGGGGGGGGATGAAAAGAAGGGGGAAGGAGAGAGAAAAGATGGATCTGGTCGAGAATATCTAGAGGATGTTGAGATGAGGTGAGGAGAGAATGGACCCAGAATAATAGAGGAGAGAAAGAGTCGAAATATATGTAAGAAGAGTTGAGCTAAGGACGAAATCATAACAGAGGAGCAGAAAGAAGATATCAAGGGGTGAGAGACAAGGGGTCGGACCCAGAATGGAGAGGAATAACACCACTCCAAGAGGATGTGTGGGAGAGAGTGTTGTGCCAGAGAGGAGAACATAATGAGATAGGTGGTCGAAGAGACGCAATGTTAGGAGTAGGGTATCTAGTGAAGATACCAGGAGTAGTGGTAGTAGGGTCAAAGAAGACGAATTTCGATCCCCTTGGATGTTGAGAGATGTCACAATGTCAAATGAATATGAGGCACAAAGTAGAGGTGTTGACATAGGAGAAGATGGTGAAGAACCCCTTCAAGAAGGGGAGGAGGCTTTAGCAATAGTGAATGGTCTTGTGCAGTTGTAGGTAGGAAGCTCTCTCGAATCCCTCACAAGAGATGATGAAAGAAAATATAGGAACCCCCTCTTTGAACCATCACGCTTACACATTTTCAACCAAGAAGAAATAACAATAGATACCGCAGAGATAGGAGTAGAAGCAGATAGAGTAGCAGAATAAAGAGGAGAATATACAAGTGAATAAGAAGATGAAGTCAACAATACTTCGCAGGGAAGGGTATCAATACCAAGATCACCAAAAACTAGCAATGAGTTGGGAGGACACAACACTAGAGTGAGAATGGCCAATCAATATACAACACTGAGACTACCTATGTTCCATGGGATGGGTAAGGACAATGCACAACAACATTAGTTCATGTGTGAGGCTATTTGGTCTATGAAGAGGATCACAGATGAAGCATAAAATATTGTGTAGAGTTATGATGTGGTATATTAAGTACAAATAAACTACGCTAGTGGAACAGACAAGGTCCCTAACAGAAATTAAGAGAGATTTGCTTAAGGAGTTTCATAAGCCTAAGTTAGAATCGCAATGCATCACTGAAATCAAAGAGATCAAGCAACAGATTGGAGAGATCGTGTGGGATTATGACCAACGGTTCAATATGCTATTGGATAGGATGAAATTCCAGATCCAATATGTTCAGCACAGGGAATGGTTCATTGTAGGACTACTCCCCCATATCTCAGTTTCGCTCACCCAACAGAAGGTGACTACTCAAGCAGAGGTTGTGGATATTGTGATGTGACTAGAAGCTACACCAGGAGTTGATGAGACATTAGTAGGATTGTGCAAGTGCATTCCCAACTTGAAAATCTTATAATGCAATTGCAAGATGTGGTGAAGACAAAAGTGGCGTGCGAGCAAGTATGATGTACTACATTCCAGTCGGAAGGTCACTACAGGGATGAATATCCTACATTGGGAAACCACTTTGCGACGGGTGCACCGAATCCATTTATGACTCGACCTTAGATCGAGTGGTGCAATATTTGCAGACAGTGGGGACATATCCCTCCCTGATGCCCCACACTTAAAAAGTACCAAAATACTATGCATACTCCATTTTGTGAGTTCTACAAATCCATGGGGCACGATGCGAGCAATGTTGATCACTTCAGATGATACAATAATACACTCATGATGCCTTCTAGGTTCAGGAAGAGAAAAAAGGCGGTGACTGCAGGGGCGCGAAAAGAGGTGGATACCAAGGAGTTCCAAGAAGTGGGTATGGACGAGGCAGAGGTCAAGGATACGATGGAGGTGGAGAAAGACCACTCACTTGCTTTAATTGTGGCAAGATGGGCCACATTTTGAGATTTTGTACCAAACCACATGCTCTCTATGGGTACTACTATAGTACGAAGCATTCCACTAAAGATTTCTCTAACTTGTTGAAGAAGCGGGAAGAGACGAAGGCACACCGCAATATGGTAACTGTAGATCCATGTGGGAATCAAAAGAAGGATGAGGAAGTTGATGTGTGGGTGGTAAGCTGAGGAGGAGTTAAAACAACAATGGAATTAGAGCACGGAAAGAGATCGAAACATAAAGTAGAAGGGAATATTAGAAAAGTGGCGCAAGCCCCTCATAAATTCGATGTTGCGCAACAGAAGCAGTTTCTACACGATGTGCAGGGGGCTCTAGAGGAGGAGAGGGCATGAGAAGAACTACATTGTGTGATGCAAAGGTTGCTAGATGAAGCTCAAGTATGCGAGGAAGTACAACATGTGACACACCGATCGTTAGCAAAATCTCGAGCTTTTGAAGAGTTGCAACATGCCACACAAAATTCATTGGAGGAAGCTTGCATGTGCGATGAATTGCAGTGCGCCACACATAAGTCATTGGAGGAAGCTCATGTGTGCGAAGAGATACAACGTGTGACATAGAATTCGTTGGAGTAAACCCATAGGCAAGAAGAGGTGTAATGGGTTGAACATAAATCAATAGAGGAGCATGTGCGCGAAGAGCTGCAATGTGTGACACGAGAAGAAACATTGTGCAACATTGGTCGTGAAGAGAAAGTAGATCAAGTAAGTGATTTCTTGCATTTTTGTTTGAAGTTGTTTAGTGATCATGATTTTGTAAGGAATTTGACTCACATGTTAACAATATGCATGGGGGGAGATGGAACAATTGTAGCTATATCTGCACCATTACCTGAAAGAAATGTCTGCCAGGTCAACAAGTAGAAACACACAGTAAGAGAGTTCAAGATGATCGTTGAAATAGAAAGCTATAAGATGGATTGATTCATGTTGGATATGTGATCCGATGTGAACATCCTACCAAATAAATCATGGAAGTTGATGAGTAGGCCTAACTTGATGTGGTCCCCAATTTAACTCAGGTTGGCTAATCAGTACAGAATCTATCTTATAGGTCGGCTGGAACAGGTCGAAGTGAACGTTGAAGAGGTGAAGACTAAGGAAAATTTTGAGGTGATTGAGATAATAGACAACTCAGATCCTTACCCCACACTACTTGGTATTAATTGGGCCTTTGAAAATAATGTAGTGTTGAATCTAAAGAAAAGGCAGATGTCTTATGAGACAAATACCTTGTGCATGATTACATTGTTAGATCTGAATGAAGGTGACATATATAATGAAGCCATGAATGAGGATGTGCAGAGCTCCATTATTGAAAACATCTATCATATCACAGGGCGCAAAGAGGATTACATCAATCCCACAACAGATGGGGAGTTGAGTTGGAGAAGTGTGATTTCATATGACATTGATTCAGAAGATGCTATGGATATATGGTAGAACAAGTTGTATGAAGTATCTACTAGGAGGTGTGCCTGGATTACCAAATTGTATGATGGATTGTATCCGAGTTATGTGATGCATCGAGATTTGATGGTACCGATCCAGCTCATACATTCTTAGCAAAAATAGAGAAATCAATCCTAGAAGATTGAAGGATACAGACGTTGGACATAGTAGTTCGAGGAACCCCTACACACTGGTGGGTGGCACACCACGGGAACATATAGGTCTGGGCACAAGTGGTCGAGTTTATAAAGGTTAGATTCTAGCCCATATATGACTTTGAATTGGCAAGTTGATATAAGGGCACTGAATATTCCCAAGAGCATATTTGCTACTTTGAAAGGTAGTGGACAATCAAGTGAATCCCTCACATGCAATGGGTCCATCAGTTTATCCACACAATGGACACAGTCCTGAGAATATGGTACATTCAGGGAGAAACCAGGTGGAAAAGAGAAAATTGTGGATGTATAAGCATGAAATTCTACACGACATTCAGTTTCACGACAGAAGCCCCTACGCAAAAAGAGGCTCTCATGCAAATCAAAGATTTCATCTTTCATCATCAACCAAAGGATGCCACATCGAAGGTTGTTTGCTCCTATCACAAGCCATTGGAAAAAACTAAAAGAGGCGATACAATGTTGGAAAATTTTAAGCGATTATGTCAACGAGGATGACCCCGGGGGAATATAGATCAAAGAAATCGAAGGAAAATGCATTGTGGAAGGGAAGGCTTCAGATTTGATTGCGTCATACTATGGTTGACTGATTAAGACAAAGAAACATAATATTGGCATTGAAGAAGAACTAAATATGGCCATCATCGGGGATTATTGGGACAAGGAAACTGTAACCCAAGTGGTAGATTTTCTAAAGAAGTATGAGGACCTGTTACCCCAAAGATTTTCAGAGATGAAGGGAATCGCGAGATCTCTTAGGGCCATGAAAATTCAATTAAATACCGATGCTAAACTAGTGAAAAGGAGACCATATCACCTAAAATCCAAGTCCAAAGAAAAGGTACGTAAAGAGTTGGATCAGATGTTGGATGCCAGGATCATTGTTCACGTACAAGAGTTATACTGGATTATTCCAATGGTGGTGCAACCAAAGAAGATAGGCAGCATAAGTATTTGTGTCAACTTGTGCAGCCTAAATGTGTCTTGTGTACATGATCCATTCCCTACACCTTTTACCGATGAAGTATTGGAAATTTTGGGTGGATGTGAGGCCTACTCATTCACATATGCATTTTCAGGATATCATCAAGTCCAAATCGTCGAAGAAGATCAAGCCAAGATGGCATTTGCGATAGAGTGGGGATCATTTGCTTACACAATGATGCCATTTGGGTTGAATAATGCCCTTGTTGTATTTTCTAGGATCGTGGTCGCATCGTTCAAAGATTTTATTCACAAGTTCCTGGAAGTGTACCTAGACAAATGGACTATATTCAACCTTATAAAAGAACACATGAAATCCCCACAATTGATGATGGACAGATGTCGCCAACTCCATATTTCCTTAAATCCGAAGAAATGTATATTTTTTACATCGTTCGGGACATTTCTCGGGCATGTGGTCTGCAAGGAAGGATTGTTGATGGATCAAGCAAAGATTATTTTGATAGTGGACATGGTGGTCCCCACTTTAGTATGAGAGTTGTGTGCTACTTTGGGTCACACGAGGTATTATAGGTGGTTTATTCAAAGCTATGTGAAAATTGTCGCATCGCTCAAGAAACTGCTATGCAAAGACATAAATTACCTTTGGATACAGGAATGCCAAGAAGCATTGGATACATTGAAGGAGAAGTTGGTAACTGCACTGATCTTGGTCTTTCTATATTTGTCCAATATTTTCCATGTTCATGTAGACACGTCATCTATTGCGTTGGGTGTAGTTCTTGCGCAGCATGGCGAGGGAAATATTGATCATCTAGTTTATTTTTCTATTTGTAAGCTATCCAAATCATAGAATAATTATGCCACCATGGAGCATGAGGGCCTGGCTGTGGTATATGCCTTACAAAAGTTTCGATGCTATTTTCTTGGCACTCCATTCAATTTTCTTAGGGATCATTCGACACTCAATTTTTTGGTCAACAAGCCAATGTTTGGGGGGGGAATATCTCAATGGATTTTGATGTTTCAGGAGTTTGAATTCAAGGTGGTTGTAAAGCCAAGAAAACACAATGTAGGCCCAAACCACCTATCAAGGATTGAGTCTAGGGAAGCAAGTTGTAGCTTAGACGATGAACTCCTTGATGCACAACTCTTTAGAGTAGAGGCAGTTCCAAATAAACTTGTCGAGATCACTAAATTTCTCACAAAGGGACAAGCACCAGTCGATTATACATAGACCCAACATTTCCAAATGGTGACCCGTAGTGTATACTATCAATTAATCGCTAAACAATTATACAATCTTGGGGCCGATGGAATTTTGTGCAGGTGCATTTTAGATCATGAGTGGGATTTGATTTTGTATGCGGCTCGTGATGGAATTATAGGAGGTCACAACACTGACAAAGCTATGAAAAATAAGGTGTTGTGCACAGGTTTATGGTGGTTTTCATTATTTGTAGATGCCAGGGAATATTGTAAGTTGTCTAACATATGTCAGTGCATCAACAAGCCATGTCACAGAGATGAATTACCTTTGTTCCCTATCACAACATTGGATCCATTTGAATAATGGGCCATTGAATTCATGGGACCAATCAGCCCTTTGATGTGTCGAATAGGAACGCGCTACATTATCACGACCACAGAGTATTTGACACAATGGACAGAAGCGGCGCCTGTCAAAGATTGTACGACAGAAACGGTTGTGCACTTCATATTTGAGAATGTGATTACATGGTTTGGATGCCCAAAAGGTGTTGATGAGCAATAAAGGTGGGCACTTCTTCAAGGATACTATCTGTAAGTTCACTCAATAGTTCATGATCCATCACCATAAGAGCACCCCCTATCACCCACAAGCTAATGGTACTATTGAAGCATTCAATGAATTTTTAGAGCATGCTATAACCAAATTTTGTAATATGAAATGTGATGACTGGGATAAACATATTCCAAGAGTATTGTGGGCATATAGAACAACCTGTAAAAGGTTGACTAAGCATACTTCCTTCAGGTTGGTTTATGGAAAGGAAGTGATCATGCCACTAGAGTTCATTGTTCCAAGTTTGTGCATTGTTGTATCCAGCCAGATGTCCAATGAATAGTCACTTCAACAACGGTTAGATGATATTATGGAATTGGAAGAGGATTATATTATGGTGAGATTCAACCAAGTAGCCAAGAAGAAGAGACAAAAAGCATGATACGACTACAACATCTGCCACAAAATTTTGCAGCCAAGTTCTTTGGCATTGCTATACAACAACGAATTTCTCAAACACCCTCGGAAGTTATGCATGCGTTGGTTGGGCCCATTTCATGTGCTATACATCAATGAGATCAAAGCAGCAAAGTTGGCAACACTGTAGGGTTAGACAGTCAAGGGACTCGTCAATGGAAGCCAGTTGAAGGTGTATTATGGCCCACATAAGTCACATGCACTTTGAAGGATTAAAGCAATGAAGGAGTTAGCGTAGTGTAGGCGTAGTGTAGCATAGGAAGTAGATATGTAGCTACATGATCAATGATGAAGGAGCATCACTCCACCTCAACACGTGCCAAATATTCAACAAAATGGTGCGCATTCAAGGAGGGAAGAGGCGCCAACCCTCTCATTTTTCCCTCGAGTTTTAAATTTTAAAATGCAATTAATACAAATGAATATTGTAAGGATTGAGCATAGACAAATCATGCCTTCACACAAGTTGTAGATAAGTTCACCTTAAAGGGTTGACGGAAGGAGGGATCTAGATCCGACTCAGAGTAGATTTTCCACTCATCGTAATCTGCCTCAGTAGATAGGCATTTTGATTGTGATTAGACACCACCAGTGTAGCTTGGAGGGAGAGTTCGTCGAGCCCCTCTTGTATAAATCCTTGAATCATATGCCCAGTATAGGTGGTTGAAGATCAATTGTAAATCATTGTAATCCAAGAGAAGGGTCGAGACTCAGTTACAGTTCGAGCTCACATATTGTAATTGACATTCTGTTATTAATACAAAAGAACAGATTTCGTTGTTTACAAATTCCTGTGTGGTGGGTGTTTGTTTATGAATGTCATTTGTGTTTATATGAATTTATGTTGTAGGTGTGTACTAGTTTCCATCTGCAGGGTAAGGATATAAATTCTCTATCTGCGAGTTTGTTAAATTGTTCTGGGTTCTTTAGGATGTGCGATTAGTGCACAACAGAGTATTGGAAACTCTGTAGTCAATGCAAGGAGTGTGCATCTGAACTCTTTTGATTCAGAGAAGAATGTGTCAGGAGGGAACACCAGAGAAATTTCAACTCAAAGGGGAACCTCAAGGTTGTTGAACACCTTAGAGGAGAGATTGTGCAGAGGAGGCACAAAGAGACAAGGTTGTTGAATACCTTGGAGGAAAGTCTACACTGGAGTAAGCATAGAACAGAGTTGTTGAGCACTCTGTCAAACTCTGCCAGGAGGGGATTGAGTGGGTGCAAGTGTGCACAAAAGGAATTATATTTCGAGTCTGAGGAGAGGATTGTCAGAGGAGGAAAATCACAGAGTTACTGAATACTCTGGAAATATTTGCAAGTGTGCATTGAGTAGAAGTTTCCAAGGGGGCACAGATACTCTATCGAGGAACAAAAGGAGACATAGACCTTTGAGGTCTGAGTAGTTGAAGCTCAAGGTGAACAGAGTTGTTGAACACTCTGGAGGAAGACATGTGCAGGGAGTGCACTAGGCCAATACTTAGACAAGTATTGCAAGAATCCGTCTGAAGGCTTAGTCAGGCACAAGGAGTGAGAGAGAACTTCAATTCGAAGTTCTGGGAGAAAGGTTGCCTAGAGAGTACACCACAAGTGTTACACATAAAAAATACTCACTTTGATAGTGTCACAAGTGTCGTCATTACAAGGGTCGCAAGTGTCGCACTTTGCTCACAAGTGTCACAAGTGTTAAAGAAAGCATACTGTCATGATTCTTATGTCATGCTTATAACGACATGAGAAGGACACTTGAAATACCTCAAACACTTGATTTGGAAGAGGAGGAAAGGTTAACTAGGCTCATGAACCTTTTGCCATTTGAAACCACTCAAAAAACTAAGTTTTGGAGGAGAGCGCTCCCCTATACCTCTTCTCGGAGTGTTGGCACTCCCCCTTACACTGTTTGGGAGTGTTATAAAGCTTCTTTGTCCCTTTTGGGGGAGTGATGGTGTCTTTAGGAGTGTTGGCGCTCCCTTTAAGCCTACTGGGGAGCGCTACAATGCTCTGATGGCCCTTTTGAGGGAGCGTTGCCTATTCTAGGCAGTAGTTAAGTTATTGAGATGAATGGGGGAAGGATCCTTTCTTTCTTTGAAGGCAGTTGAGATTGAATCCTCAATCAAGCCATGATCTTAGGGCAGATCTCAGCTGAAGGAGAAAAATCCTCAACTTCCCCAAGGATATCTCAAGTGGCTAAAGCCTCTCCAAGGCTATATAAGCAAGTTTTCTCATGGTAAAAGAGGACTGAAAAGGGAGAATCACACCAAACTTATGATCTTATAAGTGGTGCTAGAACAGAGATATTTTGGAGGCAAGAGACCTATGATCTCATAGGGAGCAATCAGTGAAGCTATCGTCATTTGGATTGTGGATCTTTTGAGCAAGGGGCAGACAAGGAGGACTTGACGAAACTACTGCAATTCATCTATGGTTGTAAGCAATGTTTTGTCCTCATTAATATAATTTGCTTGGCATGTTTCTTTCTAATTCGTGTTCAATCTCACATGAATTTGTCTCTTTAGTAGATAGACCTATTTCGGACTAATCTTTATAGAGTAGGAAGTGGTCGTACTTTGTTTGTCTACAGGGCTTATCGAAGAGCGAAATATTGGAGCTCAACTCGGAGCGTGCAGGGACAAACACCGGTAAAAGGTACTTCTTTCCTCCTTCCTCCTCACACACTAGTCCACCTAGATCTAAAAGGAATTCAGTGACCATGATAAGCATTTTCTGTCTTAGAGTTAAGAGTCTATCTCTTTGAGGAGATATACCTGTCCGCAAGGACATTTTCCTTCAATAGAAACTGGTGACTCCGCTGGGGAAATTCGAATCGAAACTTTTGGTTTTGATTTTTCCTCATAGACCTTATCTTACCCTTTTTGTTTTCTTAGACCTTGTTCACCCCTTCATATCTGAAGAACTTGAAAAGGACAAAGGCCCCAACAACATCAAATGTTGCCTCTAAGAAACCAGTTACTTTTAATAGTATTAGGAGTGTTGATGAGGTCAACAAGATTAAAAGGAAGAATCCAAAACCCAAATTCCCTTGCAG
>SNQJ01S0102574.1:35229-51006 GCA_010110895.2 Picea sitchensis
GTCCCCTTAAAAATGCTTTGTCCTCAAAGCATACTTATGGAAGACTTATCTCTTGCTCTGGCTTGTAATACCGTCTCCTTATTCTTTATTCCTGAATTAGTGATCGTTGAGGACTTGAAACGATAGGATATTCTAAGCGCTACATAGAACTGTCAAATTGTAAGGGAGTTTGCCCACCTTAAATCGATCTTCTGTACAATGGGGCTTTTATGGGGTTCTTGTAGACAATTTGATGTATTTTGACTCCCATGATAACTTCTACCTTGAGCATCATTTATAATGGAGGTAATAATTTTTAACATATTTGTCATTTGTTTCTGTGGATACATTGATTAGTTGAAGTATCGATTTTTGTGATTAGGATGTCTATAAGGCATCCTTGCAACCTGATCTTTACTTCATGTACTTGTAGCTTCGTCTTGATTAACACTTGGAATTGAGTCTTCTTCATAGACGTAGCTTGTTTCTACTTTGACATGTGAAGACCTCTTTACATCAACTGAATCCTTTTGAGCTGTAAGGTTGACTGGGTCTGTATTAATTGCTTTATCCACCATCAGGTATTTTCTATTTAAAGACTTATGTAGTTCCATATGTTCAGTCATTGTCTCTTTATTTACCAATGATTCCTTATTGATAAGTTGTTCTAATTTGTTTTCTACCATCTTCTTTTCACTTTTTATCTTCTTAATCTGGGTGAGTAAACTTTGATTATGGATTTTTAAACGACAATTCTCTTCATCTTTCTCTGATAATTTCTTAATAAGAATTTTATTAGCTTGTTCTAACTTCTGATTTTGATCTTTTAGGTGAGAAATTTATTGATTTCGTTCTAGTAAGGGCTTGTCATATTTTTTCTCTCGTCTTTAATTTGTGCATGCAACTCCTCATTACGTTTTGCTTGGAAAGAATACAATTTATTCTTAAGTTTCTCCATGACAACTTCATTTTGTAAATTTATATTGGTGTCTTTATAATATGCTAATTTGTCTTCCAATTTCTTGTAGTCATTTTGATATTTTGTTAGAATAAATGGTTTTCAACCATTTGTGCATTTAAAATTTCGATTTATAAAGGATTCTTGGAAATTAAACACCATTGCACAAAATGGACATTTTGCCAAATATGTAGAATTATTTATAGTTGTCATAGTTCACTTAGTACTTCTTCGAAAGTAAGTAAATGCTTAAATGTACTGAATGCACAAGATCCTTAAATAAGATTTAATAATAACTCTTTAAAATTTATCACTTTCCCTTTTAATATTCTTAAAATCCTTTTCTATATACTTTATTTTCCACTTATATACTTTTTTTTTCTTCTGCCTCTAATATGTTGACATGCCATAACTCTTATAAGATCTGGATGAGAATTATGAAAAATGATTTGTTATTTTAATTTAACCTAATTTAGACCTATTGATACCTAATTCTAATCCTTCTCTAATATCCATATGTTTTAAATATATTAAAAATATCCTTCGACCCCTATGTACTAGGAAATATATTGTTTTCATGTTTTTAGAGTTTTAAACCCCCCAATATGAACTCACATAGTATAGTATTTCCTAACTAGTGAAACCCCGTAAGAGGTTTATGTTCGGGGCATTATTTGAAAGTTGGATGGACATTCTATAGATAATTATTCCATTCTATTCCACTCTCCATTTGTAAAATGGTATATCTTTAGGGGAAGAATAAGTAAGGGCCAACTGCCCCTTTTGCATTCATATTTTTAATTCATCCTTGTCATTGTTTAACCTAGTTTAGAAGGGTCAAAGGGTCAGTTGATCCTTCATCATACAATTTTTTCAGTGAATCCTTTTTGAAAGTCATGGAAGAGGTTTGCACTAGGGGAATAATGTGGAAAGGTTGATCGACCCTTCTATAGATAATTGTTCCCTTCTAGTTAACTGTCCATTTCCTAGATTGGTATTTCTTTAGTGGAGGAATAAAAAAGGGTTAGGAACTCCTTTTGCATTCATATTTTTAATTAATCCTTATTGTTATTTGAGCTAGTTTGGAAGAATAGATCAACCATTCCTTATATAAATTTTCAACGAATCATTTTAAATTTAATAGAAGAGGTATTTGTTGGGGGAATAATGTAGAAGGGTAGACAAACCATTTTATAGAGAATTGTTCCATTTCAGTCAACTCTTAGTATCCTAGAATAATACCTCTTTAGGTGAAGAATAAGGAAGGAATGATAGCCACTTACACAGAGAATGGGAAGGGAATGTTGTGATACCACTTCGCTGTTGTTTTTAATTAATCAATTTTGTTATATCTCTAATCTAGAAGAGTCGAGTGACACTTCCTTGTATAACTTCTCATTGAAGCCTTTTCAAACTCAAAGAAGAGATTTTCATTGGGGGCATAATGTGGAAGGGTTAGTTGACCCTTTTATATATAATTGTTTCATTCTAGTCAAATATCCATCTCATAGAATGAAATTTCTTTAGGGGAATACTAAAGAAGGGTTGATTACTTATTTATTTTTCCTACTATGTATGGGTTGATCGACCCTTCCTTGTAAATTTTCAATGAAGCCTCTCAAACTTATAAAGGAGGCTTTCACTGGGGCATAATGTGGAAGTGTCACCTTGTACCTTGTACTACAGTGTACCTCTCAAGTATCAAAACACTCAACCATGTGTATCCATGAGGGTTTCTCATTGAGAATTGTTAGGAAGGAGTCATCTAAGAAATTTCCACTAACCAACTGCCCTATCTTTGGTTCAGAGAGGTGAGTCTCATGAAGTAGTTGATGTTTGACTTTAAAACAAAGTAGATAGAAAAGTCCCTCTATAGCCAAAACATATAAGGATGACACCAGAGGGAATCCCTATCTAATTCCTATGGAAATAGTCCCATTGTTCCATATTTTCTTTATTAATGAAGAAACAAGCCAATAGTAAAGTAGGTTTCCACACTAATTTTGAATTTGAGACTAAGTCTTATGACTTTGAGGTTCATTTTGATGAGGAGCAATTTCCTTAACCAATTGGGGAGATTAAAATCCTTTCTGTAGGATATGGTCAAGACCTATTTAGCAACAAGCACACTCTTCGGGGTGGATAATGCCAAGGTTGGGACCCGAGGAGGTTTTGATTGATACTCCTAGCTCTTTAAATAATGAATATTCCATGACCATTTCATTTCATATTGAAGGAAAGGTAACATGTTTTATGCATCTATGAAAGAGGTATATTAGTGGTCATTCTATTAGGCTTCTATCGAGGTGGCTCTTGTATGAGGGAGGTCACCTAAGATGTATTTCTACGGACCTCGATATTTCATCACCCTTTGTCTCCTAGTTATAACAACCTCATTTATACCTTCATTCGTCACCATAGTGGATTTCATCACTTCTCATGGTAGGTGTTTGGAAATCCCACATCCTTCTCTTTATTCTCTTTTCTCGGTGGGCCCCAATGATTTAGATGGAAGAGTTTGGAAGAGTTATAGTCTAGGCCTATTTGGGTGATTTTAGTTTATCTTTTGTCTATAGTCTTTTCTAGAGTTATAGTCTAGGCCTATATATAATATATAATATATAATATAAAAGATATAAAAAAAAAACGAAATAAAAACCATAGTCCCACTATATCACTCATGCACACACTCACCACCACAGTCCAACTTATATCACTTGCACGCAGGCTGCAAGCTACCACCACCACAGTCCATGGTTGGAGCCTGGATAGGTGTGTGGGGAGGATGGATTCAGACACAGGATAGTGTGGAGGTTGGAGCATAGAATGGAGAGGAGGATGGGAGAAGGAGGAGGGCACATGATTTGTGGAGGAGGAGGCCTACGATTTCTGGGAGGCTAGAGACAGGTGTTGAGAGAGGAGACACATGATTCTGAGGAGGATGGAACATGATTTGTAGAGGCTATTGCAGTCATTTTGCGGAGGAGGGCACATGATTTGCAAAAGAGGAGGGCACACGATTTCTGGGGAAGCGGAGACACTGATCATTTTACTTGAGGAGGAGGGCATGGGTGCGAGGAGGAGGGCACCACATGTTTTGCAGAGGAGGAGGGCACACAGACGAAGGAAATTGTTTGACTTATTTCTCCTATCTTTTGACTTCTTTCCCTTGATTGTGCCATGAGAATAAAAATCCCCATGGGAGTAGTGTAAATTAATAACCATTGAATATATTCCAAAACGGATATTTGAAGAAAGTGTCGAAGAATTTTTGGGATGAGACAGCAGTGAGAATGAAAAAATAAATCTAGCAGCTCTTCCCTAATTTCATAGAATGATCACTGAGGCCCTAGACACTTTTATCCTTGAATTTGAATCCCTTTGTAACACTTATGAATATAATAATTATGCCCAACTGAGAATTTTCCCCTCTACTTGGAAGGAAATATCCCTCAAATGGTTCATGGGTCTAGATATACATAATATTTATTCATTGGAAACTATGAAGAATCTTTTATAGAGAAATACACTGAATATTGAAAATATGGAGACTCAAGAGATTAACTATTCTAAATGACTTAGAAAGGACAAACCATTAGGGGACTATGTTAAGATATTTCACTTTGGTTAAAGAGATCTATCGATTAGTGTGAAAACTCTATAAGACAATTCTCCACGATACATGATTTCTTAAGGCTAATTAGTGTGTATCCATTATACATGATTCATGGGCCTTTGATCATAATGGATACACAATTATGATCACTGACACAATATTAATAGGGATTATTATAGGCCCAACTTCAAATAATGAGCACAACAAGAATGATCCTTGGGGCCTAAGCCATGAATTGACTGATGAAATATCTAAGGATTGAGTCCCTAATACATGATTCATGGGCCCTAATTGTGTATCCATTATGATCACGACACAATCTTAACAATTGAAATTGGAAAACTTCTCTATCACAACAATTCCTTGGGGATGTTGAATACATTAACTTGTCAAGACATGTCAAGTACATTTTGAAACTTGGGATTCTTAATTAATTAAGGAAAAGTTTGTCTATGAATATTGTTAACACACTATTAGAAGTTGATGTGAGCATCTAGGAGTCTAGAGTTGCAAGAACACATGTTAGTATAGTCCACACATTGTCTAGCCATTTTGTATATACACAACACTTTAGACATTGTCTAATATAGACTCCCATAATCTCATGTCTGGAGTCCACTTCAAATCAACAACAATATCAACATAATAATGTCAATGAACACTAGGATCAATACTAATCCCATTATAAGCACATACATGACATTATAATGTGTCAATCATAGGATATATAATCCAAATGATCCAAAGCATATAGTTCCAAATCATGTATCTTAAATTCTAATACATACAAGACACCTTTCCATTCAAACACAATGTAGGGTCCATTGTTCCCGTTGGGAGTTGTTTCTGGAGGGGTCATGGGTGCCAAAAAACAACAAGCCTTAAAAAATAATGTGTGCAATTTACAAACCAAATGTCTTTCTTCTCCAATAAATTGTGTGTGTTGGTTGTAAAGTTGCAGAATTTTTGTCTTCCTTTCTAAAAGAATGAAAAAAAATTGGTGGATTTTGAAAAAACTTTTAGGAGGGTTAGTCTTAAGGTGGAATGCAAATATAGTTGCAATGTCCTCCAATTTCTTAAATGCAGGTATTGAGATTGAAGTGGGGTCTATAGAATTAGGGAAGGTGTATAAAATTATTAACTAGGCTTATTAGAGATGGAAATATTGGTGAAATATGGAAAGCCTTAGTATTAAACTCCTTCAATGGAGCCTTGGTATTAAATTAGTATAAAGAAGAACATTTTGGTTTTATACAATAGATAAATCCATGATGTAGTGGGATCAACCCAAGAAGGACTACACACAAATAAAACCGAGAAACCACCTATTGTTGTCATGAAGTTGGACCCTGAAAAAGCATATGACAAATGCCCATTTATCTTCTTTCTCTTTTGTGGTAGCCAAATGATTAAGTACTATGATCAAAGATGCTAGGAGAACAAAGTTGATAGGGAATATAAAATTATAATTCATTGGTCATTTCACATCTACTCTTTGTATATGACATAATGACTTTTGGACATGGATATTTAAGGGAAATTATAAGCATTAGGGAGATTTTGGGAATCTATTGTAAAGTTACAAGCATGGAGATTAATTTGATGAAGTCTTCTATGGTGTTCAATGAATTAGCTAAAGAAGAAAGATTCCAAATTGCAAATATTCTTCCTATGAATTAGTTGGACATACTAAGGGCACCAACAACCTTGGTCCCTTTCCCTTGTCATGATTTACCATCAATTCAAATATGCCAGTATACCTAGCCATCCTCAATCCAACATTCAACCCACTAGTTGACAAGCACCTTAGACTACCATGCTCTTACCGAGCCAATTGTGCCTCCACATCATAATGAAGCATCATCATGGAAGATAAGTAATCACACCTTATAATTTTTGTATCTAGTATGCTCATTCTTCATCGTAGACATATTTCTCCAAGTTTAAGATACTTTAGGGTTCACCCACATGAACAATTTTCCTTGTTAAATCAAGCTTGAAGGCTCTGTTATGTAATTGTTTGAGGATTACTAAACACAAATACATTTCCCAATTATGAATATTTTATTTTCTCCTCTAAAATAGATTTCAAATGCCTATACTCGTCCCATTCTGAGCTTGTAATTGAAAGTTACAACACCTAGAAGTTAAACAACTCATGCATTTTTTGTGCTTTAATTTGTTGGTGCAATTCAACACCATAGACCATCTTCCATCACCAGTGGGCGAAAATTGGGAGAACTAGATTTTTTTTTTGTATTGGTCGTTAATGATATTCTTATATGTGAATGCTCAACAACCTTTGTCTGGGTAATTTGTTGTTCCAGACAACTTATTCATCCTTTTGAAGACGAGAACTTGCCCCATTTGGCACTTTGTCCATTGCCATAAAATATGGTGAAAATCCATATATTTCAAACTAAAAAGATTCGAGAAATTTTCACTTGGACAAAGTTATTCAAATTACTAAGGAGATGAAATGTTTGCTTGGATAAATTTTCCTGATTTGTAGTTTTAGGTTCCTTTCCTTCAAATACAATTTCTAAAAATGTCAAAAGTGTCACAAAATAGTGATTTTGGCCACATTTTGTCTATTTCACTAAGAATCCCTTGGAATCTATTCAAATGATTTTATGGGCTTTCTTGTGTTTATCGATAGTCCTTGTCTAGATTTCATCATGAATGGAATTGTTGGCATAAAGTACAATATTGTCATCTAAAACTGCATTGTGTCAATTTTTTGGAATTTAGTGCCAAATACACAAACTTGAACTCAAGGAATTTTTCATAGACAACTTTGACACAAAATTCCATGTGAAATTTAAGCTCCATCTGAGTTTGTATGCCCAATTTATGCCCAAAATAAGGTTTTGATTACTATATATTTTTTGATATGTGCAAACATTTATTCATTGACATGGGTCGAAGGCCTCTCTTACATGAAATAATTGATTTATTTTGAAGAAAATCATATTCTCATTCCTTGATCCTCCTTTGATCTAAGGTTATTCTCATTCATTTCATGTCATTGACCCTATTGGTAAGACATCTTTCTAGCATCAACCACCTTTTTAAAATGTGTCCCTCTTCTTCACTATTGGACCTTCCTTCAAACATTGCTTGTTGAGCCTCCTTCCAACTTAGACCATCCAACCTATTCAAACCAATTCATTAGTCTCTTTTGCATCATTGACCAACATTTGAAATTCACGTGTCAGAAACTTTCAGGTTAATTTTGAATTTGGCCCCTTTTCAAAGACTAAATTGATTTGAAACTTCCACCCCTCTTGAGACTTCAACCATTGTTCAAAATTAAGGCCATTGGGACTATTTCCATGTATTTCATGGAAATAGTCCTGATGGCCACTTTTTAAACTTTTCCAACATCCATACTTTGAACTTAACTCCATTGGAAACTCTAAAACATCACCCATCATACAAATTCAAACTTTGTGCCATTGACCCTCTTATAAACTTCAAGGCATTTATGGACGGATGCAGTTAGACATAACAGATGTTGGGATGGTGGTTGGTGCTAGGACATTGATGTGGGCATTTGGGTTTTAAAAGCATTTCTCGAGAACTTTGGCCCACTTCTAAGCTTCAGGGCATTTTGGAATATGATCTATTTTTGAATTTAAGCGCCTTGAGCCATTCTGAAACATTGCTCATCGAGCAATTTTAAATCTTTAGGCCATCGACACTTTTTGAACTTCAATCCATCTACCACTTTTTAAACTTCATTTAATAACATTACTTTGAACGTAAGCCCCCGAGCATTATGAAACAAGGATAATGGGCCACTTCGATATGGGGGCATTGAGCCATTTTCAAAAGACTGGGTTTCTTGTGTAAGCTTGTTACCAATGGTTCCAAATCACTGTATATTACAACTATATGATGGACCAGTGTGGCAATTTCAACTTTATGCAACTAAATGCAACTTATACAACTATATTGCAACTATATTCTCCAACAAATATTGGTGAGTGGTCAAATGCAACTATATTACAGCTATGTTGCAACTTATGCAACTATATGTAGCTTATGCAACTATATATTGCAACTTATGCAACTATATTGCAACAATTTATTATGCACAACTATATGCAACGCTATGCAACGTACAGCTTATGCAACTTCAACAACTTTGTGGAACTTATGCAACTTTACGCTTAAAGTACAGCTTATGCAACTATATGGGATAGGTGTTGTAATTTCAACTTTATGCAACTATTTACAACTATATGCAGCTTATATTTGTGCACTATATTGCAACTTATGCAACTATATGTAGCTATATTGCAACTTATGCAACTATATTGCAACTATATGCAACTATTTTACAACAATTTGTATGCAACTATATTGCAACAATTTTTGTATCTATTTATAATGCAACTATATGCAAATATGCAACTATATGCAACTATGCAGCTTATGCAACTATGTGCTACTTAATACCTTGACAGATAGGTGTGGCAATTTCAACTTTATGCAATAAAGTTCAACTATATGCAAGCTGATGATGGGTACAAAAGCATTATATTGGCGTGCTTATCTTATTGTTTTAGCGAGTGTAGGTACCACCAAATGGAATTTTGTCGGATCTAACTTCCTCAGTGATGATCAAGAGATCGATGAGAGGTTGAAAGTGGGGCGTGTTGTACTAGATCTACGGTTTTAGATCAACTAGATTGGAAAAGGTAAGGAAAAGATTATGTACCAGCATGCAATTTGTTATTGCCAACGGAGGTTATTAATAATTATGATGTTGAGAGAATAGGTGAAATTGAGTTCCCTTGAGGTATAAACATCTAGTGAAACTCAATGTCACCTATCCTCTCAGCATCATAAGGAGCTACCTGAAGTGGGCACTGATTTCTTCATTGGTGGGAGGATGTATCGCATTACTCCTTCATCCTTAAATGGATTGGGGGTTATTTTCCATGGATGGCATAAAATTTGGCTATGCCTTTGTAAGCGAATTGATGGAGTATGTGGACCATTATACAAATACAATCAACTAGTGATTGTATTTGAGTGCGATATCACATGAAGTATCAATGGATATCTGAGGTTACCATAAAATTATATACAACCTCTTTTAGATAACAATCAAAATAAAGGCAACTATGTATATTGATGGAAGGCCAAAGCCATCTTGCAGGAAACATTGTGGGCTTTATAAATGGTACACGACCCGGGACAACAATAAGCAGGTGCATATTTGAAATGCGCTGAGAAATCATATATATTTGTATGTGCAACAAAAATAGTTCCAGGTGAACTAAGAAACGGAATTGCATATTTGAGGCACGCGAAAGAAATCATATATTTGTATGTGCAACAAAAACAATAGTTCCAGGTGAAGAGTTGTTGATCGATTACAACTTAAATCGAATAGATGGAGAGGGTGACCGTGGAAAGGCACCCACTTTGCCTCAACAGGTAAATGTTAAATACACTAAAAACTTATGACTACAACAACTAAATTTCAGAAATTTCATTTTTTTTTTCTGTTATTACTGCAATATTTCATTGTAATGTCCCCCACCTCTTGATGAAGAGGTTTTGAGAGGACTTAGTGGCCTAGGCATCCCCACTAGGCCATATTCTCACACTGAGGGGAAAAGTCAACCAAACTAAAGATAGATTCTTAAGTTGACTTAATAAAAAGAGAAAAAGAGTAAAAAAACATAACTCACTGAAGAAATAGAGGGGTTGGAGGATGAGTTAGGGTTAACTCTAGGGGTTAACCTAACTCAACAAAGAAATAGAAGAAAAAATATAAAAGGAAGGCTAGGGCACACCTATTAGGAATTCTAGATTTTGGTAATTGCTTGTTATTGCTCTTGAGCATTCAGTTTGGGGGTTTTGTTGTCACAAATCCTTGTGAACAACTCAGTGGTGAAAGACCCACTCACCTTGTTCCAGGCTTGGTCTCGGGGATGAAATACTCCACCCGCACCATTCTACACTCATCATAGATCCACCCATCGATTCTGGAAAGCAGCGGGGCCATACTGTCCAGGGATTTCCAGTAGGGGCGCACCATATCTTGAGGAAGGGTTTGATTCATCCAATTAGGAGAGCTTGGGGGTATTCCGACACTTGGGTTCTATTTGCAGGTCCTTGACCAACATTTTGGAGGTCTTCTCAAAGAGTTATCACCAGTAGCTCTTCAGTTACAGATTGGGGCGGCCTTGAGGCAAGGGGGACGTCTTATGATTCAGTATTTCTTAGATCTAGGGAGTTCTACCTATAATCTGGACCTAAAACTTCTCTTAAGGGGTCATCACAGCCCGATCTATCATCCTAGAGAGTTTCAGAGGTTTTGGAGGTGTCCTTCATATAGAACGAATTATTGAGCTATTCAGGGCTTCAGGAGGGCGCAGTTTGTATTAGGGTTTCATCCATTGGAGGAGGAGGATCAAGTATTTGAGCTTCAGACTTCCAGGAGGGGTTTCCCTGATCCTGATCTACATTTTGGTGGAGTTTGGCATGTTTTGGGCATCTCCTTCAGTTGGGCCGAAATATTGGTCCCTTATCACTCAGCAGGACGTACCAGTAGCCCAAGGGGTTTGGGCGTTCACTTGTTGTTGGCACCTTGGGTCTTCCCATTGTATTCAAGCTTTGGAGTCTTATTTTGTATTGTCAGAAGCATTTTGTAGCAGCTCATATCATTCATCTATTGGAGCCATCTAAGGACTATTCCAGATCTGCTCTATTTTGTATCAGGTTCATGCTTTTTCATAATAAAGGTCAGATCTATGTTTGTGTTTTCCATATCTTGAGTATTGTTGTGATCTTGAATGTATTGAGTAGATCTTATATGAACCTTGTATGAATAATGAAACAAACCCTAAGGTCGAAACAACAATAGCCACCTGCACATCAAATAAACAATAAACATATCAGTGGTAGTCAGTGGTTTCAAGCAAAAAAATTGGCTTGGGATCATTACGGTGGTATCAGAGCTTTGATCCTCCAAACCTGTGGATGGATTAGTGCATGCAGAGGTACAGTGGGATCTTTATGGGAAGAAGGAAGAAACAGGCCAGTGAAACAAAAGCCGAAATGGAGGGTTCAGGGGATGATCGGGAGCCACAAGGCTTGGATTTCTTGGTAGTCGAGTTCCATAAGACCCTAAATAGCACAGAAAGAAACTTAGTTCATCATTTGGAGGAGAGCCAGGAGACAAGCCGAAGGGAACAAGCCGAGATCACAGAAACCTTAAAGAAGGTAGATGGAAATCTGAAAAAAAAAATGATGAGAACCAGACACTGATAACCAAGCCATTGATGGAGATGACTCATAAGGGAAAGGACCCTGAGACGTATGGAAACAAGGAAGCTGGTGGATCTGGTGGACCTGGTGGCTATGGGGGATATGGTGAAACTAGATACAATCTGGAGAAAGCCCCTAGTTTTGAGGGAAGCCATGGAGGAGGCACATCATATGGACAAATGGGTAGCAGGGCTAACCCTAGGTCATACTTGCCCACGTTCACAAATAGACAGGTGAAACAGGAACAGGTGGATGACTTTGTGGAGCAGATGGCACAATGTACTAAGGATTACTATGGCTTGGACATGTTGATTCAAAGGCATATGTCCTTGGATCAATACTGCCAACTCAAGTTCAGAAACAAGCCCAGGCCGATCCATAGGAGAAACTATGAGTTTGAACGAAGAGCAGGGAAGATGGAAATTCCATATTTTGATGGCACGGCCAAGATGACAGCACAAGCATGGGTGCAAAAAATGGATACATATATACAACTTAATCCCATGAGGGAGATGGAAGCCATCAAGTTTTCCACTATGTACTTGGATGACAAGGCTCATGATTGGTGGTATCATGGACTCACCACCCTAGGTCACAATCAGATAGTGTCCTACACTGAATTAACCCAGAGGCTCATGGATAGATTTGATCAAGGAGATCATGAGCTACACTTCCGGGAACTCACAGGCAGATGTCCTTGGATCAATACTGCCAACTCAAGTTCAGAAACAAGCCCAGGCCAATCCATAGGGGAAACTATGAGTTTGAACGAAGAGCAGGGAAGATGGAAATTCCATATTTTGATGGCACGACCAAGATGAAAGCACAAGCATGGGTGCAAAAACTGGATACATATCTACAACTTAATCCCATGAGGGAGATGGAATCCATCAAGTTTTCCACTATGTACTTGGATGACAAGGCTCATGATTGGTGGTATCATGGACTCACCACCCTAGGTCACAATCAGATAGTGTCCTACACTGAATTCACCCAGAGGCTCATGGATAGATTTGATCAAGGAGATCTTGAGCTACACTTTCGGGAACTCACACAGCTCAAGAAAACAGGTACAACTGAGGCATAAATTGAAGACTTTCAGAGGTTGGCAGTAATGGTGCATGATATATCACCAACTAGACTCGTGATTCTCTTCACCGAAGGGTTGATGGAACCCTTGAAGGGTTGGGTTAAGGATTTTAAGCCTACCAACCTACAAGATGTGATTTGGAGGACGAGGGACCTAGGACCAGCTGCTAGGCCAAAATTTATACCTAAACCACCGCTTAACACTGGAGCCATCTGAGGACTATTCCAAATCTGCTCTATTTTGTATCAGGTTCATGCTTTTTCATAATAAAGGTCAGATCTATGCTTGTGTTTTCCATATCTTGAGTATTGTTGTGATCTTGAATGTATTGAGTAGATCTTATATGAACCTTGTATGAATAATGAAACAAACCCTAAGGCCGAAACAGTAATAGCCACCTGCACATCAAATAAACAATAAACACATCAGTGGTAATTAGTGGTTTCAAGCAAAAAAATTGGCTTGGGATCATTACATTTATTTTCTTAATGTTACAGGTGAATTTCATAACTTTTATTGATTGATTTATTGTGCCAACATCTGTCCAGGGTGATCGTGGTAGAAAATCACCCGCTACATCTCTCCAGGGTGACCATGGAAAGGCACCCACTGTGCCTCAGTAGGTAAATGTTAAATACAGTAACAACTTATGACTACAATAACTAAATTTCTGAAATTTCATTATTTTTTTTCTGATATTACTCCAATATTTCATTTTTTAAATGTTACAGGTGAATTTCATAACTTTTGTTGATTGATTTTTTGTGTCAACTTCTGTCCAGGGTGACCGTGTCCGAGTTTCACCCGCTACATCTCTCCAGGGTGATCGTGGAAAGGCACCCTCAGTGCCTCACCAGGTAAATGTTAAATGCATTAACAACTTATGACTACAACAACTAAATTTCTGAAATTTCATTATTTTTTTTCTGATATTACTCCAATATTTCATTTTAAAAATGTTACAGGTGAATTTCATAACTTTTGTTAATTGATTTATTGTGTCAACTTCTATCCAGGGTGACTGTGTCCGATTTTCACCCGCTACATCTCTCCAGGGTGACCGTGGAAAGGCACCCGCAGTGCCTCACTAGGTAAATGTTAAATACAGTAACAACTTGTGACTACAACAACTAAATTTCTGAAATTTTGTTATTGTTTTTCTGATATTACTGCAATATTTCATTTTTTTAATGTTAGAGGTGAATTTCATAACTTTTGTTGATTGATTTATTGTGTCAACATCTATCGAGGCTCCCACAGAGGATATTGATGAGGATGAAATATATTATTCGACAAACCCAATGACAACTGTAACAAAGGCCTTGAAGAAGGCTAACATGGAATATCTAGGTTTGATTACCAAAAGACCCCTGACACAGGAGGACAAGGAAAGAATTGTAGAGCTACAAACTACAACAACTAATTTTGGGGTAAGTGGCATCTTTCCATATTTTTATTAGCTATGACAATTTCATATCCATTTTTTTGTTTTATATTTTTTATATGAACTGATAAAGAAACGTTTTATGTTTGTAGGAGTTTTTAAACCCCATGCGTGGTGAACCTATCGATCCTGCAACTGCTATAGGTAGCAGTGAGGGTCCAATGCAAAAAAAAGGTCGACATAGCAAAGTGAAAGTGAGGCTTTTTTAGCCTCCTGAGGTTCCCCTAGAATTCATTGATGAGCGGGGCGATTTTGACCGGCATGACATGTCGGAGCATGATGAGTTGTATCCTGGGACTCCAAAAGATGACTTCGGAGAAGAACATAGTGTAGGTGCACAGTATCCTATTATGCATGGAGCAGAACGAATTAAAAGCACGGGATCACTAGATGTCACCTTTTTGGTGGATGACGCATGTGTTTCGATAAAGATTCAGAAGATTGCAGGTAATTGTCCCATTAATTGATTCATTTTTTTCATGAAAATGAAATGGACATTTGTTGAGATTATTAATTGATTAATGGATAACACGTTACTGCAGGAAACAATGTTTTCTATATAAACTTACATGACAAAGCATTGGAGATGTTTGGCCCGACCATTCGCACGCGGTGGAATGGCCAAGATAGAAAAAAGAAAGATGATTTAATAGATCACATGGTAAACTTGTTCAGCAACACTTTCAACAAGAAAGTGGTTACAAAGTTGGCCGGCGAGAATTTAAAATACACCAGGGCCTAGTATAGGGACAAATTGCAAATAGACCTCAAGCACGAGCGCCCTCCCATGGTTCCCGAGAAAGAGTGGAAGGCGCTAATAGAGGATGCAAAGGACAACTTGTTTAAAAAACAAGGACGACAACCACGAGCTGGTCAAGCAAGGTACAACACAGTTACACATGTCATATTATCAGTGAAATATGAGCATTTATGTTTTTAAGTAACAATTCTGATATCTAATTTTTTTCAAAAATTCCATATGTAGGCTACCAGACACATCCAAAGAAACAAAGGCCAGAGTTGAAAAACACGGCTAGCATAAACAAGGCCAGGGTGGCTACGAAAAACTCAAAGCCCGAATAGTAAGATTTAAATGATTAATTGTGGTTAATATTTATTTAAATGTAGCAAACAAATATATGTTTTTGTTATTGGTATTTTTAATGGTGTTATGCATTGCAGTTAAATATGTTCGACACTACTGCCACCGAGGAGGACCTGAAGCTTGGTTACAAGCATGGTTTTAAAAGTGTGATTGAATATGGAAAATATTGGGCCAGAATCCTATCTCCCCAGCCACGCAGGTAAATCAAATGAATAAGGAAACCACAATAGCATGCTTGTAAAGTCTATTCATATTTTATTATATCACCCTTAACTAAGTATTTATGTTTGTTTTC
>SNQJ01S0102575.1:12725-37905 GCA_010110895.2 Picea sitchensis
TGATTGATCAACCTCAATCCCTAAAAAATATTTCATTATGCCAAGATCTGTCATCTCAAACTCAAATTGCATGGCATGTTTAAAATTTGTTAACTCAAGATTTCCAGTATAGATCATGTCATCAACATATAAACATACAATCATAATTTTACCGTGCTGATTTGTTTTGGTGTAAAGAGTTGGCTCATTTTGGCTTCTGTTGAAACCACTTTTGATCAGGTAAGTGTCAATTTTGTTGTACCAAGCTCTTGGAGCTTGTTTTAAGCCATACAAGGCTTTCTTCAACCGATATACTTTGGCTAGTTGTTCTTGGACTTCAAATCCCAGTGGTTGATCAACATACACCTCTTCTTCTAAAAAACCATTCAGGAATGCTGACTTGACATCCATCTAGTATAATTTCCATTTGTGTTGGGCTTCTATGGCCAATAGAGTCCTTACAGTGTCTAGTCTTTCTACGGGAGCAAATGTTTCACCATAGTCAGTACCTAGTTGTTGTGAGAATCCTTTGGCAACAAGTCTTGCCTTGTGTTTTTCAATCTTCCCTTTTTCATTGAGTTTAGCCTTGTAAACCCACTTGACACCAATACTCTTCTTGTGAGTTGGAAAATCAAGAAGATCCCATGTCTTGTTCTTCTCAATGGACTCAATTTATTGGTTCATGGCTTGAACCCAATGTGGCTCCTTAGCTTCTTCCTTAAAAGATGTAGGTTGACATGACATTAGTGCAAAAAGATTGTGTTGTTCAAAGTCATCCAACTGCTGATGGATTTCTCTCAAACTTCGAGTTATCTGATTTTGAGGTTCAGAGAATGAGTCTCTGCTGAAAGTTGAGTTATCCTGAGAGTTTTCAGGTTGTATTTGTACTTGCAATCTTGGAAGAGTAGGTTGAGGTATTGACTCTTCTGAATTTTCTGCGTTTTCAGAAATTGGCAGCAATGGATTTTGGCTGTCCATCTGCTGATTTTCTGATTCATTCCAGGATTTATTTTCTAGAAATTTTACATCTCTGCTGAGAATTAGTTTCTTGGAGATTGGATTGTAAAGCTTGTAAGCTTTAGATGTTTCACTATATCCAGTGAAGATACATTTCTCACTTCTATCATCCAATTTCTTCCTTAATTTGGAAGGTATGTGAGCATATGCTATGCATCCAAATGTCCTTAGATGTGCAACATTGAGCTTTGTCCCACTCCATGCTTCTTGGGGGACTTTTAGATTCAGTTTGGTGGTTGGAGATCTATTCAAGAGATAAGATGAGCATGCTACTGCTTCAGCCCAAAATTTATTTGACAAACTTTTCTCTTTGAGAAGTGTTCTTGCCATATTCATTATTGTCTGATTTTTCTTTTCAGCCACTCCATTCTGTTGTGGAGTATACCTGGTTGTTGTTTGCATGATAATTCCCTGTGATTTGCAAAAAATTGCAAATTCTTTAGATTTGTATTCTCCTCCTCCATCTGACCTGAGAGCTTTTATATATTTTCCACTCTGATTTTCAGCTTCTGCTTTGAATTCCTTGAATTTTGCAAAAGTTTCAGACTTGTGTCTGAGAAAATAGATCCAGATTTTCCTGCTAAAATTATCAATAAACGTTAGAAAATAAAAGCTACCACCTATGGACTCTGTTTGCATTGGTCCACATAGGTCAGTGTGAACAAGTTCAAGATGTTGTTTGGATTCATTGGACGACTGTGGAAAACTAGTTCTCTTATTTTTGCCAAGTATGCAAGACTCACATGGGGGAATTCGCTCTTTAAAGATAGGAAGACCTTTGACCATGGAGTGCTTCTGAAGAAGACTTAGACTCCGAAAGAGTAGGTGTCCAAATCTTGTATGCCAAACCATAGTTTCATTCAGGGTGGATGCACTTTGTGCATATGTTTGGTTCAGATTTGCAGTTCTGAGGGTAAGGGGAAACATCCTATTCTGAGTCATGTGGATTTCAGAAATAAATTTTCTGTTGGGGGTTTTGTCATATATCTTGCAAGATGCTCCCTCAAAGAGTACCTTATAGCCATGTTCAATGAGTTTTCCTACACTTAGCAAATTACATTTTAGATCTGGAGCATGATAAACATTGTTTATGTCCTTCTTTACATTATGTTTAGTAAGAATAGGTACAGTTCCTTTTCCTTGAATTTTGACTAAGGAATCATTTCCAAGTGTAATATTAGATGAGATTGAAGAATGAATGCATGAAAGTAGTTCTTTGTTACCTGTCATGTGATTGCTGCATCCACTATCCAACAACTAGAGATCTCTAGGTTGTTCTTCAGTCTTGTGACATGAGAGAAACATACCTCCTGAGGTCTCTCCTGTATGATTTGACACATGTGCTCTGCCTGAGAGATGATTTGCTTGCTTCTTCCTACATTCAGATTCATAGTGCCCATACCTTTTGCAGTAATAACATTGTATGTTTTATTTCTCATTTGATCTTCTCCCTTTGCCTCTTTGAGGCTGGAAACTCTGATTCTGATTATGTTGTCTGTGTCCTTGGAAGTGTTGATTTGGGTGCCGCTGTATGTTTCCTCCACTGGAATGAGGGTTACTTTGACTTCTCCCTCTTCCTTGGTGACTTCTGATTCTTCCTCTGCCTCTCCCTCTACTGAAGGATAATTGATTTTTAAAGGCATTGGCGATTGACTCATCTGTGAGATGTAGGATAGTTTCATGTGTCACCAGAGAACCAATTAGTTCATCTGTTGAAAAACGTGACAGATCCTTGGATTCAAGGATTGTTGTAACGACCATTTTGAATTTAGTTGGCAAAATTCTGAGGACTTTATCAACAATGCCTTGATCAGGGATGGCTTCACCAGTCAATTTGATCTGGTTCACAATTCCCATGACTCTGGTCATAAATTGATCCACATTTTCAGACTCTGTCATTCTTAAAGTCTCGAATTATGTCCTCAAGTTCTGCAGTTTCAATGTTTTAACTTTGTCATTTCCTTGGTAAGATGATTTAAGGATATCCCAAGCCTATTTTGAAGTACTAGCATTTGTGACTTTTGAGAAAATCGAGTCATCCACTGAATTTTGAATAAATAATTTATCTTTATTTTCTCCGTTTCTCTAAGTTGCCTGAGAAATTATTTATTGGTTTTTCATGGCGGAAAGGTCTGGTGGATCTGGTTCCGTATAACCAAGATCCACTGGATCCCAACACTCTTGTGCTTGCAAGAACGATCTCATCCGAAGAGACCAGAACTCATAGTTCTTTCCAAGAAGAATCGGACCCTGAGTTGGTCCTAAATTTCTAGACGTCGCCATATTTTAAAGAATTTAGTAAAAATAGAAAGAAAAATTGTATTTACCTGTCTCTTGCACATAATTTGCAGTGAATTCGGAATTTTGTCCTTCAGGACTTCGGGACTGCTGAATGCGAGTCCTGCAAACTCTTGTCTCTCCAAGTTTTGGTCGCCGAAATGCGAAAAAGAGCTTAACGACCTCGAATTGACCCTTAGTCTCCATTTAATGTGTCCATGCGCCTAAATGTTCAAGCGCTACTGGCTTTTCACGAATCGGGGAATCGCGATGCCTTCGTCGGTTCTTTGTCCCTCAATTTGTCGAAATCCAAAATATCCTAGCGCTAACGCCTTTTCGAGATTTCGCGTTTCGGGACTTCGGCGGTTTTGCTGTGATGATCCTAGGTCCTTCGGACTCCCGATGTGCGAGGTGCCAAAATTTTGCCTTGGACAATCAACGGTCCATATCCTCCTATGATCTGACGATCCATATCCTCTCGGGATTTCGCAACTCGTTATTTCACGAGTTTAGAACTATTGTGACAGAGTTTTCCAAACCGCGAACTTCGAAATGCCGAAATTTTGATGGTGCTTAGATATGCTGCCACTTATCCTCTGAGATGGACGGTTCAAAATACTTTCGGGATTTCACGATTCGAGATTTCGCAATTTCGCGTATCGGGGTTTTGAGTGCAGTCCCCTTTGCTCGTCGAACTCCCGATTCTTGATTTTGTGATAGAGTCATATTGATGATTCACGATCTTTCTCGATCCAACAGTCCAGAATGACTCGGTATTTCACGATTTGCGAATTCTCACTGCAGTCTTCTGACCTTTACACCCTGCGAGTCAGCAAAATGCCAAGATCTCACCACATGTCCTCCTTGATGGACGGTCCAGATGATTTTGGGATTTCACGACTTCGCAAGTGGAATTTTCTCCTGTGCACTCCAGAGGACTAAACCTCGTGCACTTTCTCATGGATCCGACGGTTGTCGATCCTCTGCGTGAAATCTAATGGCTGAAATTCTTTCGCCTTTTCTGCGCTCTCCTCGTCACTTCTGAACTGGATTTTCGCCTCAGATATTTTCACAAGACGGATCTTACGGCTGCGATGGCTGTTCTTGGCTACTTTCACAAGTTTTTTTGTTGTTCTTGCAAGGATTTTCTATTGCAAAAGAAAAATTCGTGAATCTTTCAAAGATTTGAAAGAATTTCACAAGTTCTTTGAAGATTATTGTTCTCTGCTGCAATCTTTGATGAATTTGAGAGAATTTGAGAAATTCTTTAAACGATTCTGCCTTCTGCAGTAATCTTTCACAAATTTGATTGAATTCTTTGGATTCTTCAAATGTTCCTACCTCCTGCAGCTCTTCTTCGTGAATCTTTGACGAATTCAAAATTGTTCACGATTCTTTAAACTTTATTCTTCTGCAGTCTCTGCATGCTCAATATTTTGAGCGTATAGTGCTCTGTTTCCTCGCATGAGCTTCTTACGAGGATCTTTCGAGAGTATTACGGACAACTCTCCAAGCCTTGTGAAAATTCTGTCTGTCGCGTGCTCTCGTGATCCGTGTAAGCTCTGCGTTGTGAGGATCGTGTTGCTCTCCAACCTATGTGAAGAGGCTTAGTATTGAAGCTTTGATACCATGATAAATTGTGAAGCAAGAAATGCACAGAGAAAAGAACAGAGCAGAAAATTGTATTCAGTATATTGAGAATGTAAGGAGAAAGTACAATAAGAAGAGTTAATGAAGAACTTCTAATGCAAAGGGAAAATAGCTGAGCTAAATAGGTTCAAGCAAATCAAGAAAAGAAAAGTACATCTGGCCAGGATAGCTGGCAGTGTACAGTCAGCCTGTTGAGGTTACATTATATTTAACATCTTCGACCTCTTTGTTTGTAGCTCCTGCTAATCCTTCATCCCTTTCCCCATTCGCGTGACCTTCCATTTCACTTATAACATTGTGTTGCTTCTTTGTTTCACCTTCAATTTCAATATTCCAAAACTCGTTCAAGGCTTTCCCGCTTTGTTGAACGGGATTATCATTTTCTTGATGAAGATGGGTATCTTTAAACCCAACAAGTGGTCGTCCACCATTTAATTGGATCTGAGGGTTGTTCTGCAGTCCTGCAACAAGTGTCTCCAATAGTGCATTCCTCATCAATGGCATCCTTTCCATGTGTGTCTCTCCGATGCCTCGTAAATCATTGGGAAACTGAATCGATGGTAATTGGCCTCTGTTGTAGTAATTATGGACTAGCTCATTTGGATCATGCTCCCCGATTCTTCTTTCCATCCAATTGTGATCAACGGGAGTAAGTATATCCTTAACAAGATTAGGATTAGCAGTCAAGGAGCTCATGTGATTTGCATTGTTTGAAGCTGTACTTCCTTCTGGCCATGCAGTTGCATGGCCCGAGAGTGGTTTTCTGCATTGAAGGTTCCTCCCAGTTCATGAAGAAAAGTAGAGCCCTGGGAAAGTAACTGATTTACCTGAGAAGGTGCCTGCAGCTGATCTATTGTAATTCCCTTATCACCATAATGAACACTAGCAACATCTTGCGTGGGGATATCACCATAACGAACACTAGCAACATCCTAGAGTTTTGAAATCCAAAAGTTTAGTAAGCTCGTTTAACCTTTCTTTGTAGTCATGGGGTATTTGAACTCTCGGGGCCCTTGTGGTCACTTCCTTATTCTTCATTTCTTCTTCTGTGTCAGATTTAGTGGTTGTCATCTTCAGTTTTGTGGTGGAGAGGCGGGTAGAGCTTCTCCCTGGAGCTGGACTACCAGTTGCTTTCCTTTTAGCGGGGGCCATATGATATGGATGGAGGGGAAGATTAAAGACTTCAATTGAATTGATATCGAGGGGAATCTATTGAGATATTCACTTCTTGGAATATGGATAGGTGAGAAAAGGAGAAACAATCAAAAGTCCAAGAGCCCTCAGATCAAGATATCTCCGAGCGGGAGTGACTATGAATCCCACTTCTAGAATGCAACTTCCCTCCTTATATATGGGTAACCCTAAAGATTTACGTAGGATTGTCGACTTCGTTTGTGGACCCATCAGTGATTAAGTTTATGTAATGAAAGAAATATTAAGACGTTGATACCGATTTCTTTAAAAATAATCATTTTTCGGAAATTTAAATTGAATTTTTTTTTAAGATATAATAATAAGAATAAGTTAATTTAAGGTTATGGTTTTAATGTATGAGATCAATTATTTTTTTATTTGTAAGAATAACATAGATTCATCTTAAATTTTCTAGGTTATTGAGAATAATACACAACTCAATGTTTAGTAGAGCTTTTAGTTAGTTTGTGGGACAAGGGTATCCAGGTGTACATATCCTATGAGCTTCATATTTAAATCTATCACCTTCAAGAAAGAAACACTTGTTCTTAACCACCACTCAAACTTGTTTTTAATTATGCTAAAATATATTAAACTAAATTAAAGTAACACCAATGAAGCATTTATATGGTTGTGCAAAGGCTGTCTTTTTGTTCAATATAGAATTCTATGATTCAAATATATCACCTCCAAGGAAGAATCACTTGTTCCTAACAATTAGGCTCACTCAAACGTGTTTTTAACTATGTTAAAATATATTAAACTAAATTAAAGAAACATTAATGAAGCTTTTATATGGTTGTCTAGACGTTGCCTTTTTGGATAACAAAGAACTATAAATTGAACTAGTAGTTTTCCTTCATGATGCAAGCCAACAAACCTTAGCAATGCACATTTTTCTTCTCCATTGTATTAACTAGACTATACATAATACAATATTTTAGATATTCGACAGCATCCAAAACCCTAATTTGTTCACTAGAATTGGATTACAACCCTAATCCCTTACTTAGATTAGATTACAATGAGCCAAAAAACACAAAATAGACCAAAAATAAACCAAAAAATTTGGATGAGGGCTCCACCCCCAAACCATCAAGCAAGGGAGGCCTAGTTGGACCCCCTTAGAACCCCTCCGCTGCAGCCGACACATATGAACAAAGCATGGAGATAGCCATGCAAATAATATAACACATTTCTAACAATTTGGATGGGGCTATGTCATGTAAGCATCCTAGGTTCAAGCATTTTAGGGTGTATATCCCTTGTGTGTGTGTGTGTGAGAGAGAGATAAAGCATGGCCAAGGTAAGAATCCTAGGTTCAAGACTTTAGGTGTATATCCCCTTTTGTGTGTTTGTGTGTGTGTGTGTGTGTGTGTGAGAGAGGAGAGAGAGAGAGAGAGAGAGAGAGAGAGAGAGAGGAGAGAGAGAGAGTGTGTGTGTGTGTGAGAGAGAGAGAGAGAGAGAGAGAGAGAAAGAGAAGGTGTCTGACTTTTTGGAGTTGGTTTCCTTTTGTTACACTTGTATTTGTCACCCTAGGTCCAAAAGAGAATCCAATGATTTTAATAGACTAAAAGCATAAGTTGTACCAAGAAAATTGCTTCTAAAAATCCACAATTGAACATGGCCACACTTTTACTAAGAATAAGAGCGGCTAGTTGTAGCCTCCCCATAGATAAGTTATGGGAAATCGTTGGTTTCTCATATAAAGCCTGTGATCACCCCTGAGGTCTTCTAGATTTCAAGAGTTACAAGGAGATCAATGAGAAATGGGTTAGTAATGATGCATTATTGATCATGGAACTTGTGCATGACCTAGTTTCACCTAGTTCACATGCCATGAACCTATCTCTAAGCTCCTCTAAGTTCTTATAATAAAAGGCCAATGTAGGGGATGTGCATCTAGTATCAAGTTTCTAAGCCTCCTCATGTTGGTTAAAATTAAGCAAGAGTCATTTTCCATCAATTTGCTAATAGAGTTGGGTGTTGGGAGTCAACACAAGTGAGGTTGAAAGCATAGGTGAGAGAGTATATCATCTTATTTCCATGATACATCAAGTATCTTCATTTCTTCTGACCAAGCAAGGGTGTCTAAGGAGGATCTCAAGGGATAGAAGCAAGGAGTACGACAATCTACTCAAGGTAATCATATAACTTGTTGTAAATCACTTTATTCAATATAGATCTATGTTCTTTCCCCCCTCCAAACATCCTGTAAATCACCGATGTTGTATGTGTGAGTTCAATTTGGTGAATCTAATGTTACTTGAGGTATTAGATGTAATCTATTGCATACAATTCTATTTTAATATGTCATAGGATTTGAGAATATTTGTTCATTGTGTTGTTTGCAAATAGCAGGTGGAAGAGGATGCATAGGATCTAGATCTCAAGAGCACTTCCAAATGATAAAATTGGAAAACCTTTGGGAAAAGGTAAACGATCCTCTTTATTTCTTCCTTAACATAGTTTGTTTATGTCCATTAGATCTAGATGGAATCCATAATGGTCTATCCTATGATCTATCACTAATTGTGATAAGGTCAATGAGAGGGGTTATATATTCGTATATGATTTTCTCTACAATACCCTCTTTCATCACAGGGGATAACCACATGTTCGAAAATCCAAATTGGTTCAAGTGGAACTTAATACATATTTTATCCTTTAATATATACATTTATATAGACCTAAAATATCTATTTTCCCTAAATTTTGTAATGTAGTGCACAATTTTGGGACAAGTCAGAGACCATATAAGTGTAGATTCGAAATGAAGCCAATATTTAAGGAGTCCTTTGTGAGATCTTATCATGTAACAATGAAAGTGGTGGAAAAGATGCTTAGCCACATGAAAATTATCCATCCCTCGATGTGGATTAAAAGTATGTGTAACAAGTTGTTCAAAGAGTCATCATGGCGAAAGCAACTATCCTTAACAAAATTCTCTAGTCCTTCACCACTCCCATGTATATGTTCCATCAATTTCCCTACTCTAGGTTTTCTTTATACTCTATGTATCAAAGGGATTGAAACTCCAACCATTCTTCAATTTGATTCCCTAAATAACTAAGGAGATTGGAATAGGAAATATGAAATTGGGTGGCAAAGGAGAGAACACCATTGTGGTTGAAACAATTGATGAAGTCACGGTGGAAAAACTACCAAAAGTGTTCTTTTTATATGCTTATTATTACATTCGAATCATGATTTACAAAGAATGACAATTTTAGGTATTCTTCATGGTGGTTCATTTCGTTGTTTTTTCTGCTAACTTACATGAACATATTGATTTGATTTTTTTATATGAAGTGTAACGTACCTAGCCTACTAAAAACATATTAAAAGGTCCCTAACACAAATAAAATTAAGCAAGGGGAAACATGCCCAAATTACTCATACATCTAATAGAATATTAAAAAATCATGAATGCAACCATACAATAAGGTCCCTAACACAAATAAAAGTAATTAAGGTGAAACATGCCCCAATTACTCATACATCTAATAACATATTAAAAATTCATGAATGCAACCATACAATAGACACAACATTCATCTAAAAAAATACACAGTGGAATTAACATCAGAAATAGAACATACACTTATCTTTTATAAAACACCAACTAGATGTGTATGAAGGACATTGCTCCCAACCATAGTCTTCCTATTCCATTTCTCTCAATAAAAATACATCCCCAAGCCTGGGCAATGATTCCATAAGAAGGTCTATCCTTCTTGGTTGTGCATTGTCCACACACAACAACCCAAAACATAGGTTTCTAACTCCAACAATAATTCCAATCCACCCACTCTCTTTCCCCTTAACATGCACAACCCAAGGAATGGGATCCCCTTCTCTACCACAGAGTCCCTCGATCCATCCCACTTCGCTCCAAGGATCCATCACATGTTTGGCTAGGAAATATCTTAGCTAGCGACTCCAAGAAGTTTGAGTTGTTACTTTGGAGTTCTCACAACAACCTTCTCAAGGATCTTGATACATTTCCTCAATAGGAAATAAATTTATAGGCACACAACCTAAATCTCAACATAAAAATCATGCCAATAAATATTCTCTCATGCACAAGAGGGTTGATTTTCTTTCCGAATACCAACCTCCCCTCTTGCTCCCAAAAAGTCCATACAGGGGCCACTCATTAATCTGGATATATGAGAGGAACGAAATGAAAAGAAAGATCTATAATATTAACAAAGAGACACAATAAATAATAACAAAGATACAATAAAACTTGACTTCTATTAAATAAGAAATATGATGAAATTGTAAAATGCAGACTGAAACAAGCTTTCTAGAATGGTGGTAGCTTATCTCTGACAAGAGATGTGTCGGCTATGGTCATTCGCACGAAGATGAGTAGAATGAGGCTCCAAAGGAATTTTTTACATCAAACATGAATTCCAAAAACCTAGACATCCAAAAACCTAACTCTAGGAGATGAAGCGCCAAAATTCACGTGGGCGTCGTTGGGGTAAGTTGGTACATCAACTTCCTAGAGTCGTAACTTTTACATATGATCTCCGTTTTAGGCACACGATAGCCCATTAGAAAATTATATCGTAGGACTAAAAATTATGCCATCACACTTTGAATATTTCTATATTTTGATTGTAGTGGGCCCAAAAATTGTTTTTTAGGGCCTCAAAATGGCCCCGGAAGTTTAGGACCTGAAAAACTAGAAAAAAAGTTGCCAAGATGAAAATTGAAATTGCCAAGATGAAATTTGTATGTGAGCCAGTTGGAATAGGTGGGTGGCCACCGATACCCACTTGGACCAATCCTCCCCCCTTAGGAAGAAATGGTCTCCATTGCGTTGATTTCCCCCATCAGATGAGGAAATTTCTACTGAATTTGGCCCCGGGTGAGCCACTTTCCTTGGTGTAGGAGATGCCTTTCTTTGACAACACGATAAATATGAAACTTTTGTTGGTGAGTTCCTTTTACCTATGTGTCCATGATATGATCACTGGATGCATGTTTCATGCAGTCAAGGTTGATATTTGTCGGTGTTAATTGTTCTGCTACCTCTGAGGTGTCCAATAATGGTGGAAAGTATGGTCGAACAAAGTCCACATTAAACAATGGGTGCAATCCAAGGAAGGGGGGAATGTTGAGCTCAAAAACATTGTCACCCACAACCTTAGTGATGGTATAAGGTCCATAGCGTAGTGGGAAACGATTACGATGGGATCCTATAAGGTGTTATTTTTGTAAGTGCAACCAAACTTTATCTCCCACTTGAAACTTGTGTGGAAGAAGATGTTGATCATGGGGATTCTTGTACTTGGAATTTGACTTCTGAAAAATATTGTTCAATGATGTAAGATGTGTTGGATTCATTCAATGAACAAAGTGGCTTTGTTGGCTTTGGTTTGCGCATGGGACAATTATTCCTGTGTGGACACAAGGGGTAGTGCAACATCCATGGGACCCAACAGTTGAAATCCCAACCCCACCTGAAAGGGGTTGTGGTCGGTTGAGCTATGTATGGATCTATTGTAACTATGTTGAACATGGGGAATACTCTCATCCCATGTGCGCAGATGATTGGAATTGTACATGCACAAAATATGCACAATCATCATGTTGACGACCTCGGTTTGGCCATCTGTTTGGGGGTGGAAGGTTGTGGATTTGGTGAGCTTGGTGTCCAGTCATGACTAGAGGCTTGAGCAGATTGTGCTGAGAAACCATTTGTCCCGATTGGATATGATGGTTTGTGGTATCCCAAAATGTACCCACACTCGTTCAAAGAAGAGCTTGGAAGTGGCCTTTGTTTTGATTCTCTTCTTGGAGGCGACCATAATTTCCATCTTGTAAAATTGATCAACAACCATGAAAACAAAGTCATTGACCTTCTTGGTTGAAACAAGGCACGACATTTAGTCCATCGAGATGGATTACCAGGGCCTGTCAATAATACAAAGAGGGGTGTACATGCCTTTTTTCTTAATGGATGGTTTGGTAATGGCACAGGTCATGCAAGGCTTGGTATACATGCTGACATCCTGTTGGAGTTTCGGCCAATATAAATGTTGTTGCAGAACTTCCATTGTATTCTCTACGCTGAAGTATCCTTGCACCTGACTGTAGTGAGATTCCCAAATCATCTTTGCATGCTCGCTTGATGGAATGCAGATATGGCCCAAATGGAACAACAACCCATCCTGCAGATGAAAGTCAATAACAATTATGTGTGTGCCCAACATCTGGTAACTAGTGGTGAAGTCATGATCTCACTCATAGAGTTGTGGCCATCTGGAGGTATCATGTATGAAGCAGTGTAGCATCATGGTTAGTGCAACAACTGGAGGTTGGTTGAGGCAGTCAATGACACGGTTGTTTCTCCCTATCTTATACTTGATGTTGAGATGAAACTTCTACAAGTATGTGGACCACTTCTGATGACGATCATTCTGCAATTTTCCTTGTGTCTACATGAAATGCAGAAGGTTATGATTAGTTTGGATGGTTGTCTCCTTCCCGATAATGTAATTCATTTTATCGCACAATCTGTACTTTCCCAAATCCCAAGGAAAGTGAGGAAACATTGGTGTAACAAGGGGGTGACCTATCACTGTCACCTTAATAGGAAAACCCCTTTCTATTTAGGAGTATATCAAGATTACCCCAAGGGAGACATCCCTAGTGACCTAAAGGGCCGATGAAACTAAGGAAAGGACGCAAGAATACCCCCCTCTCACTGGTCACTCAAGTCAAAAGGTTCTTTAGGTATTTAAGATATGAAGCAATAGTAAAGATGAAGTGTACCTTCCCATAACAAGATAACAAAGCAAAATATGGCAGCTTTCAAGTACAAAATGATATTAATGCTTCATAATACAATGAACCTTTGAAATATAAGCTAGTTGATATAAAATTGGAGAAATATGAAAGTTTATGACAACAAAAAGTATTTTATAACAACTGCAAAAAATATGCCTTGGAATTACTTGAAAAGACAATGAAAAGATAGCTTTAACTAGGGAGAATGATAATCAATTGTGACAAACTATTTTTACAATGTCTAGCTAGCATTAAATGTCAATTTTGTAGAGAATTTGCTATAGTTAGATGGTTGTAGCAATATTTTGTAACAACAACAAATATTAGTGCTCAAAATTGCAAGAAAACATCATGTAAACTTAGCATTTATCAAGTAGATTGTTTGGAAATTATCACAAGCAATTTCTTAGTGAGTTAGATGTGAGTTATGTAGGTTTATGAAACAAATTAGTATAGAGTAGTATGGCTGAAGCAATGATTTGAAACAACAACAAGTTAACTAGTGAATTAGTCTAGTTTAGAGTTAGTAGAAGTCAACAAAAGCTTCAAGGAAGAGAGTTTGAGTGTTTGTTTGATCAATCATTCACTAAAGCATGTGGACAAGTGAATTTTAGGGCTTATGGAGTTAACAATAGCAACAACAAAACTTAAAGAAAAGTAGAAATGATAATACTTTCCAAAGGAGAAGAGGTGGATGGAGGAGGTGTTGGCGCTTCAAGGCCTCAAACATCCAAACCCTATAGACAAATTCACTAGAGAGTAAGCATTTTTAGGCCCTAGTGAATCTTGCTTCCTTAGGCTATTGAATATTATGCAATAGGAAATTAGAATGAAGCTACTAGAGTGCTATCACTTTAGGGCTCTAGTAGTCACTTCTAAACAAGGCGTACTTGAGAAATTTAGATAAGTAGAAAACCTAGAGAGAGAAAGAAGTAACTTATGTTTCTTTCCTAGGGTTTAAGAAAGCAATTTCATAATCTTTAACATGTAACAAGTAAAATTTACCACTGGCATTTATTACATGAAAAAATTGCATATTTTCTACTTACGTCACCAAGAATAATCAAGTGAACCTTGGTTGAATATCTTCCACCATGAAAAATAGCCAAGATATACCATAAAATGCCTCTCCAAGAAGTTTCTCAATAGTTATTTCAACGAATATCCCTTAACGAGGGCACAATTTTCAGTCCACACTTGTTGTGTGATGAGTTATGATGAAAAAATGAGACTACTTTATCTCTATTTATAGAAAAATTTGACCTTCAATTAAATTTAGGTCAAATAAAACATCGACCTCGCCAATTTACATCAAAATCCAATTTTTAAATAAATTAATTAATTAACATATAAAATTATCTCCAAGGGTAATGTCATGCCCTTATAAGGTGACGTTGAGACTCTAAGGTGGAACATAGTCTCTAGATTCAGAACATTTAGCTTCCAAACCCCTCGATGATGCCCACATGTGCCAACCAGCTCACAACTTCCCTCAAAATGAAAACCCTAGCTCTGGATGATGTCCAGGGTCTTTATGGTGACATCATGGGATCTAAAAGGTAAACGTCTAGGTGGAAGAGCAAGATCCCCTTGGGTCTAGGTCTGCCAGGGTGTCTCTAAGGGAAACATCCTTCTTTCTTCCTAGTGCAAATATTTGATGTCTTCTTGCCCCTTGTTGGGGTCATAACATCCATCTATGGGATTTCATCCCCATGAAGGTTTGAGCTAATCATTTCCCCATCTGTACCTATCCATCAGGAAAATTCCTGCAACAACAACAAGTACACCCTCCAGGGGTTCATAAGTAACAGGGATTATAACATGTAAATCACATCCAATAATTAAATTACTCAAACATGTGCATCAAACCCCCCTTTACCCATAAAATTGCTCAAAGATGTTATGCAATTTAACAAGTGAGGTTTGGAGAAGATCTCAGGGTGTCCTATTGGGCTAATCGTACTTAAGTTTGGGGTGTTTCCGAGGTGAGAACCAATCTAGGTCATGTAAGTGTATGAGGTGGCATGGGGTAAGCATTTTGGAATAGGGTGAAGTGATAACAGGGAAATGTAAGTCTCACCTATGGGTGTCTTTCTAGAGGGAGAGTTGCAGCTTGTCATATATTCCATTTTTTCCTAGCCCATTTACTGCCTTTTACTCTTAGCGTTATTACCTTCTAATCTTTTGCTTTTGTGCTTCAAGGGAAGAGTTCAGGGACACTTTCTTGGCTTGGTGACTATAGGTGACAATGTTATCCACAAACAGTTCATGGAGATGAGAAGGTTGGCTTGTGATGAGACCCCCTTTCTCTTTGCTATGCCACCAAGAGCCATTGCCTTGGTTTGGTGACCAGATAGGTGGTAGTGTCATACTGCTACATGCCTATGGTCATAATAGGCCAGCTTGCGATGAGACCTCTTATCCACCAACTAGTACCTTGAATGCTTATCTATTTCTATGGGTTCCCTTTTCTTATTAAGAAGCTTTTTACTTCTTTCTCAGGAATCCATGGGTGAAGCATCTCAAAGATTTTCAAAGGCTTTTAACTCTTTCCAACTAATTTTAACCGCTAGGCCTTTAGCCCCTTCTTCCCACAAGGCAAGGTACAACCCTTCCTAGTGTGGCCAATCGCAATTCCTGAACAAAGGTAGGAGAATATGAGAGGAATAAAGATGGAAAGTGGTAATTATGGAGGGAACAAACGATGAAATTTCGCAGACCCACCCAGTGGAAACCCATCCCAAAGGGAGATCAACTTACTAGGGAATCATGTCACCCTTCTAGGTATGAACAAGTTAAAGAGCATAATTTTCAAGAAAACGTTATGAAATGAAGGAGAATTCAATGCAAAATATTCAAGTGCTTCAATAATCAGGGTGACACATACCATGATACTTGGACTCATTACCTCATGGTGCAAGACTTACTACTACTTCAGGACCAGGCTAGTGGGATGGATACTGCTGCTATTGATAAATAGGTTGCAATGAATAAAAGAGGGGCCCTCTAGGGCCATGCTCAAGTCATCCAACTCTCAACACTCCATGTCTAGGACCTGTGGGCCTTGAGACATCATCTCCTTAGTATCCCTAAGGTAGGGAATAAGAATTCCTCCACTAGTGGAAGTCTTGTACAATGGAGAACATTTCTTTATTATAAGTGGGGTACTTATAGACAATATTTGATAGTGTCTCACTATGATAGGCCACAAGATGTCCATGATGAGTGAGAAATGTGCCCACAACATAGTTTGAAGCATCTGTCTCAATCTCAAATGACTATTACAGATTTAGCAATGAGAGCATCGAGGTTGAGCACATGCACTCCTTCAAATTATCGAACACTTTTTGTTGTGATCCAGGTGGATATTGGTAGCCACCCACCTATTCCAACTGGCTCCTCTTGACAATTTTTAGTTCATCACGTTCTTTTGTAATTCTTTGTAATTGTGGGTTCTACACTTTTGAGGTTGTTTGAAGACCTACACGGCCTCCAGGTGGATATTGATGGCCACCCATCTAATCCAAATGTCTTATTTTGGAAGTTTTCATGTCAATACATCTTTTTGTACTTTCAAGGTTGTTTTGGGGCCCTAAACATTGTTTTTTTGGCTTGCCAGAGTCAAACTGGAGGCAAAGTTAGAGTTTGTCAACATAATGTGTATTTCTAAAAAAGACCTTTCCAACGGGCTACCACGCACCTAAAACGAAGGTTGTATGCAAAAGTTACGACCCCGGGAAGTTGAGGTACCAACTTACCCATCAGGGCCCACAAAACTTTTGGCGTTTCATCTCCTAGGGTTAGGTTTTTGGATGTCTAGGGTTTTGGAATTCATGAGTAATGTTAAAAATGCCTCTTGAGCCTCATTGTGATCATTCTTATTAGACGTATGTGTGTAGAAAGCCACATCTCTTCTCAGAGATAACTACCACCATTCAAGCAAGTTGTTTCCAGTTCTACAGTTTTACATTTTCAGCCTATTTTATTTATTCAATAGAAGTTATTGTTCACTAAATATTTGTTGTTTCTCTTTGTATCTATATGTTATTGTATTCAATATGTTAATACTTTCGTTCTGCTCATAAATCCAGATCAATGGTATCATATCTATCTTTTCTTCATTTATTTTTCTTTGTGCATGTCCCCGACAAGATCTGGGTAAAAGAACTTGGGACTTGAACCAGTTGAGCCTTTGCAAGATTGGCCATGCTGAGATCGACAACAACCCATGGTGGATGAGAATAAATATGATGGAGTAGGAGATCCTTTCAAAATGTTGCTCGAGGAATCCCTTGTGCGACAAATGAACAGAATGATAGAAAACTTTGCACAGATCCTTCGGTGGTTGTCCATAGGAGACACATATTCATCAAGCAGCCATGCAACCCCCTTCAAGGTACAAGTCAATTTTGACATTACATTATTTGAAGGTCTGATAGATGTGGATGTTTTAGAGAAATGGATGAATTTGTTGGAAGGGTATTTTTCGATCCACAATTTATTTCGACAGGGAAAAGATTACTTTTGCACTCTTCAAGGTTGTCCCCCATGTTAAGGACTGGTGGGATACTTACTCTGAGAAAAGGGCCATAGAGGAATATTCAATATTTGTGGTCGCCCCCACATGGGATTCCTTCAAGGATGCCATTAAAGAACAATACTATCCTATTGGAAGCTATGAGAACTAGTACACAATATGGACCACGCTGTGTCAGGAAAGGGACTAGACAATACCATATTTCACCAATATTTTTCATACCCTGCACACCAAATTGGGTATCAAAGACTCTGAACGACATGTGGTGCTCAAATACCGCGGTTGTCTCTATAGATACATTCAAACATAAATGGATTTTCTGGACATTGCATCATTAGGTGTGACTTATATATATACTTTCAAGATCAAGCATAAATTTAAGCAGAAGAGGAGAGAGTTTGGATCTACAAACTCCCCACAGCCGAAGTATGGAAAAGGAGGTCCCAACCCACAAAAAAAGGGATTGAGGAAAGATGGACGCTCTCGGGACAACCAGTCCAAGACGCAACCCAAGAAGGGTAATGAGAAGTCAAATAAGGACACGGGAAAATTGTGTGAATACCATAAAATCCCTTAGTACAACACTGAGGAATGTCACTTCAAGAAGTTACTGGTGGCTGAGATGAAAGCTTCCGAGTCAGAGACAAATTCTGACTCTTAATCAATTCTAGAAAGTGGGAAGCAGATCATTGATGTTGAACCCAGTTCCATTGTCACTACCACCAAAGTCTAACCAAGCAAATTAGAAGAACCATAGGAAGGGGAATGGCTCTTTCACTCATAGACGTGGGTAAAGGGGATTCCACTACATTTCATTATCAATAGAGACAGTCAAAAGAACCTGATTTCAACATATGTCTTCATCAGCTGGACCTACCGATAACACTGCACCCGCAACCCTACACGATCGGTTGGCTTCACCAAGGACAAGATCTTTGCGTGAGCAAACAATGTCATTTTCCCTACAACAACAAGCCCTTGAAAGACAAGTTATTGTGTGATATTGCTCCCCTTGAATTTTTTTATGTTATTTTAGGCTATCCATATTTGTGGAAGCGACATGTTTTGCATGAGTCTAGACCCTGTAGTGTTATTATTAATTTGGATAGACAATTCTACATGATACCAGAGGTAGCATCGCATACCACTATTTCTTTAATCTCTACTAAGAAATGTAGTAAGTTCATTTCACAGATTGGGAAGATTTTCTTCTTTGTGATCCGTGCTCGTAGTAAGCAGAAGGTCACCGCCACATCCATGACCTCTACACGAAGCCTCTCTTTACAACATAATAAAGTGAACAGGACCATGGAAGAGTTCAGAGACATCTCCTCACCCACCAACGTATCGACGCACTTCCAAGTCAAGCATCCAATTGATCTAACCCTTGGTGCTTCATTGCCTAATGGACTAGTCTATCGTCGCTCGCTAATGGAAAACGAAGAAATCAAGCGCTAGGTCCAAGAGCTTCTTCAAAAGGGGCACATTCATCCTAGATCCTCCCATTGTGGAATCCCGATTGTGCTGGTGCAGAAGAAAAATGGGACCTAGCGGATCTGCATTGATTACAGAGCATTAAAAAAAATCACAGTCAAGAACCGGTATGCAATTCCCCAAATTCATGACCTTATTGACCAACTCAAGGGGGGGAATTTATTCAACAATATTGACCTAAATTCTGGCTACCACTAGGTTCCCATCGAACCAACAAATGTATGGAAGACAACTTTCAAATCTAAATAAGGTCTCTTCGAATGGTTGGTCATGCCCTTTGGCTTAACAAATGCACCAACAACTTTCATGAGATTGATGGATGATGTATTGAGACCCTTCACCAACTCTTTTTTTGTGGCATATTTGGATGACATCCTCATCTTTACCAGACCTTGGGAGGAGTACATGTAGCATATTCAACAAGTTTTGGGCACTCTGCGACAACACAAGCTATATTCCAACTTGGAAAAATGATCCTTTGGAATGAACAGGGTCCAATACTTGGGCTACATTATTTATGAGCATGGGGTACATATTGATCCAGCTAAGATCGAATTCATTCGTGACTAGTCAGCCCCAACAACAATAACCAAGCTTCGGACATTCTTGGGACTTGCCAACTTCTATCGAAGGTTCATGTTGAGATTCTCCCATATTGCATGGGACCTTAGCCAAGTAACCAAGGGAAGTGGAAAGGTAAAATTTGCATGGGGGAAGGAACAACAATAAGCATTTGATGATAGGAATCACCGCTTGTGATAATCTCCAATACTCTCCTTAGCTGACCTGCAAAAACCATTAGAGATTGGGATTGATGCCTTCGACTATGTTGTTGGTGCAGTTCTGACTTAGCATGGTCATCTAGTAGCATACCATAGTGAGACACTCTCAGATACTTTCTAGAAATACCCCACCTATGACAAATAAATGTATTCCATTGTGCAAGCCTATCATCAATGGAAACATTACATTTTTGGAAAGGAGACAATCATCCACACTGATCAAAAGCCTTTGCAGTTCATACAAAAATAGGGGAAGTTGCAGAACGACCCCCATCAAAAGTGGTACAGATACATACACCAGTTCCATCTCAACATCAAGTATAAAATAGGGAGCACAAATCATGTCCCTCATTTCCTCATTCTCCCTCCCATGGCTTCACTCACCACACTCCTCCATTCTTATGGGCCTGAGGCATCTAAGTGGCCCCAAATTTATCAGCATGACCTTGAATTCACCACCATCTATCAACTCTTGGGTACAGGAGTGAATGCCACTGATTTTCACATCCAAGATGGACTGTTATGCCATTTGGAACATCTCTCCTTTCCCACAAGCGAGTGTTCAAATATGATATGGGAGGCTCACTATAGTTGGATGACAAGACATTTTGGCGTGGAGAAAACTGTGGTCGTTCTACAAAAACATTTTTATTGTCCAAAAATTTGACAAGACGTCAACAAGTATATCAGATCTTGCACTGCCTGTGCCATTTCCAAACCAACCATCAATAAGCAAGGCTTATACACCCCTCTTCCTACTCCCAAGAGGCCTTGGGAATCCATCTTGATGGATTACATGTCTAGAATTACGTCCTCCAAGAACGAAAATGATTGTGTATTTGGGGTGGTTGATTGGTTTTCGAAGATGGCTATTATCATAGCCTAGAAGAAGAGCATCACAGTGACAGATATTGCCAAGCTCTTCTTTGAATGAGTGTGGGTCCATTTTGGGATACCACAAACCATCACCTCAGATTAGGACATCAGGTTTCTCAACACATTTTTTTCGCATCTCTGGTCACTATTGGACACCAAGCTCACTAAATCCACTGCTTTCCACCCCCAAACTAATAGCCATACAGAGGTCATCAATCAAATGATTGTGCACATCCTACGCATGTACAACTCTAAGAATCGGTGTACATGGGATGAGAGTCTTCCCTATGTTCAACAAAACTATTAACAATGAGAGTCACCTCGGACTGCAAGAGGGTAAGCCCAATACCCATCAGAATGCTTGGTGGATGTTGGTTTTATGAGTGGAGGGAAAATGGACAAAACTCAATACAAGAACGATTTTAATCATCGAAACTGGACAAGCAATGCACAAGGAAGTGAGTTCCTCATTAACTTCAGTTAGTGATTTGAGTTTAAGTGTGAGCAGAAGGAAGACTTAGTCAGAGAGGTGAATGGCATGGAAGGAAGATTTAATGGAACATGTTTTAAATGTGGAACATATGGAAACATAAAATATGGATGCCCAAATAATCAGAATGAAGGAGAAATGGCATAAGAGACTATGTTGCACAAACAATGAATATTATAATTGGAGAATATTCCATTGAGGTACAGTAAGAGAAAGGAGAGATTCAAATGTTTAGAAGAGTGTTGTTCAAACCCGAGATACAACCTTTAAAAAAGGGAAGAACCATAGTAGAAAAATATCATCATAATTGGCAAGTGCAAGTTTGGAGGTAAGAAATAAATTTTGGTTTATACTAAAGTTTTCCAAAAGTTGAATTCGAAATATAACCTTTGTCCAATTTCATAAAGAGTGTCTTGGTTTCCAATGAGTCATAAAGTTACCATGTCAAAACATTGTATGGTTAATTTTCCCTTAGGAGATTATTATGAAAAAGTTTGATGGAATGTATTGATGATGGATGCACACCATTTCTTGTTGCACAAACTGTTGGTTGTGATTACACCATGAATTTTTAATTAATGCACATAAGTATTGGGAGAGGGAATGTAATGCAACATATAGTAATGAATTTTGACCTTCTCAAACAAGCTAATAATAAGGGGTGCTTATTCAAGGTTAACCTTTAGAAGTGATCCTTAGCCATTAATACACATATGAATAAGAAATATGGTTTTCATATAGTCTTTATTTATTTGAACACTATGATTTATGCACTTCACCTCTAAGGATTGACTCCCTAGATGTGGATTGTAATATTTTTTGGGACACGTATTGTGCCTTTCCACACTGGGTTTTCTTCTAGATATTTAGGTTATTTACAACTATAAACTTGGTGCTCTGATAATGATTTTGGTGGTTTATGGTTGATAGATAACATAGTAATTAGGGTATATGCTTGTGGTTTAATTTACCTTTCAAGCTAATGACGTGTGTTTTAGTGAGCATATTTTCTAAGTTACCAGTTATCAATGTTTCATTTTTTTTATTGAAGTTGAATATTTTTTTGGATGATAAGGAAGTCAATATAATTCTAAATAAGAATTATACTACCTTTCCACTCATAGTTTATTGATAAATTTTGCGTTAAGTAGTGACTATTTTTCTTGATTAAAAAAAGGTTCTTCTCATTATTCCCTATATTTATGATTAGAGTCACTTGAAGACCCAACATTTGGATGCATTCTACAAGATTAGGAGGACCTCTTAGTAAGATATCATGCCACTAGAGAACTCCAAAAAGGTTTCTGCAAGGAAATCCAAAATATAATGAATTTAAGAAAGTTTGAAGGAATGGAAAAACAAGATCAGAAAGATGAAGACTATCTAGAACTTAAATAGTGAAAAAAGATAAGGGGTATCCCTAAAGACCAGATCCCCCTGATTCCACTAGTATATATGTGCAAATAGATTCCACTAGTAGAGATGTGCAAATAGATTCCACTAGTAGAGAATCTAGAGGGATGTGCAAATAGATTCCACTAGTAGAGAACAAGTTCAAACATGAAATAGAGTGGCAACATATTTGAAGTAGGAACATGTGAATGGAGAAACCCAAGGATTACAAAGATCAAGGACTGACACATCTAATGCTTGTATAGGGATTTGTGTAGGAATCTGTAGTACGAGGAGAAAAAGGAAATAAATATCAATATACACACCAACTTGATATATTCAAATTATCTACCTTTGATTAGGGGCATGTAAAATTATTATATGCACACCCTCAAAACCTTATGGAAAGCTAAAAAAACATAGCACATTGACCCAATGTATGACATTCAAAGGTACCCTAAAAGGCATAACACTAAAATGGTATGAGAGAACCAATGAGAATTTATACTTTAGACATTGGGATGACATGGTTAAGACATTTGAGGAAGCTTAAGGATATATTGACATAAAAAAGATCTTATTTTACAAAACTTAGAGCAACTGAATAGACTAGGGAGAAGGTGTGTAGCGATATGCATACTAATTGAAGCAAATTTTAAACCTATTGAACTGTAATATGCCTAAATACATATCCATGGAATAGTTCATACTATCCCATTGCCTAAATTCTAATCACAAATCAACGGGAACCAACCAAAGGCATAGTAGGGGGCCCTCAGTATGACCATACAAATGGAGGATGAGATGGAGCTAAATGCACAAGACAAAGAGAACCACAAAAAATAATGGGCCCAAAAGAATATATATGAAGATAAACAACATGAGTTGAAACATACTAAGGAGGGAAAGAAACTATATGATATTGGGTGCACCAATAAATGAGATAAGAAATTGAGGAAATTGAATTGGTTCAACTTTTTAAGGTACCAGAAGGAAATATGCAGAGAAAAAATATAATTTTAATCACAATTGTTAGCAGAAAGAATGAAACAGTAAGCACAATGACACAATTGATCTAAAAGATGATAACTTTATTACCTTGAGAGAAAATTTCACTTACCTCTTTGAGGGGTAAACCTCCAAAGCAACAGAGCTCAAGTACAATGGATTCATGAGACAACATTTTCGATGATTTCTACCTCTATTTATACTATTTCTATATTCCAGAGAACATTCTTGGAAATAAATTACTATTGGAAGAACTTTCTAGAGGGCAAACTTCTAGTAAGTCTGTTAGACAGTTGGCTTAGGTTGATGGAAAGTTTGTATATATTGTTAGTTTTCATTGATCTCAACCATTGGACAGTGATATTGTAGATTGATGTCAACCCTTAGTGATTGATGTCAACCCTTGGAGAAATTACGGTAGTGAGTTCCGGTAGCACAAAGGTTTGGGTAATGGACCCAAGGTTGTTTCATATATAATGGTATGAGTTTTAATATATTTGAAGGTAATTTTATTCTATATGAATAGCACATGTCATTCCATTTCCAGTGGTATGTGGAACGTCACATAACTCCTCACGGTTAGAGGGTTATGGCCATGTGAAGTTGGAGAACCCTCACGAGTCATCTAGAAGCTCCAAAAGGTCAAAGTAGTCAAAGTGGTTTAAAAGATTTTAGAAGGTAAATAATAAAGTGAAGTGATGAGTGTACTATAAGTCAAAGTGAATACAAAATAAAATATTTAAATAATAAAGCTAATGGAGAAAATAGAAGTGAGTTAACCCTAAAATAAGGAAAGTGGGTTAAGATGGTTAAAAGGTAAGCCCTTGAGGAAGCTACATGAAAGTATAAATAAGAGGCAGGGCTCTCTCATTTTAATAACCTTTGACCATATTGAATATGTACAAGTGACTGAGGTAACCAAAGGATATATAAGCCAAATTTCAGAGGGAAGGTGAAGTAAAGAAGGTCGAAATTCAAGGGAGGATAAATTATTTTGATGATGCTTTCTAAGGTATGTTATTTACAAGTCATCTCACCATTTTCACAATAACTTTCTTTCTAGAATGATTCAGACCGTGAAATTGGGAGGAAATTGAGGAAACATATCCAAGTAGCTGTGGTATGAATTTCATCTTGTGGTTCGTTGTATTTTTGGAGTTACACTCCATGGAAAATGGGTTTGTGGCTAGTCATGAAACTAGTCTAAAACAAGTGTTTTGGGTAAAAACGTCATAAGTTCTTCATAAACGATCCAAATTCAGTAAGAAAAATTGTGTTGGTTAGAGTACAGTCTATGTTATTCTGTGTACAAATTTCAGATCCATACAACAAATACTCCATGTGGGGCATGCTCTACAAGTTTGCTCTCTAGAATAAGCCAGAATTCAACAAGGTATGCCATTTTTTATATAAATCCTTTTTTGAGAGGTTCCAAGTAGTGAAACCTGGAGGAGTTTCATAAAACACAGCGAAGAACATTGTGTGTTTTTTTTAGATCTTTATTCATTACAGGTACACAATTATGATTATTTCAAGTTAGGATTGTTGACTAATCCAAAACTAGTCATGTGAGACTAAAGTAAAGTTTGATGAAAATGCTAGTCTCTTATTGTTAAAGTTAAGGAAGGTTTGCAGGTATGTGATCATATACACCAGGTCTATTACAGAGTTACAAAT
>SNQJ01S0102575.1:41191-52316 GCA_010110895.2 Picea sitchensis
ATCAAAGAAATGTTAAAGAGGTTCAGAATGGAAGATTGCAAACTAGTTACCACTCCTATGAAAACCTGTTGCAAGATGTGCAAAGATGATGATTCAATGTCTATAGACTAGAGACAATACAGGTCAATGATAGCTTACTATATGTGACAACATCCAGACTAGATGTAATGTAGGCAGTTGGACAGGTGGCATGATTTCAAGCAGCACCAAAGGAATCACATGTATTAGCAGTGAGGAGGATTTTCATATATCTCAAATAAATAGAAGAGTTTGGATTATGGTATCCAAAAGGAAAGAATCTACCACTTATTGCCTACACAGATGCAGATTGGGAGGTTGCATTTATGACCGATGAAGCACCAGTGGAGCAGTGTTCTACTTGGGTGAGTGTTAAGTGTCATGGTTAAGCAAGAAACAATCATCAGTATCCTTATCTATAGTTGAGGCAGAGTATATTGCAACAACAACATGTTGTACACAAGTTCTATGGATAAAACAAAATCTGAAATATATACAGGTTGAGTATGATGAGCCCATTCCAATCTATTGTGATAATACAAGCGCCATCAGTATCTTGAAGAACCTGATGATTCACTCCAAGATGAATCACATTCCAATAAAGTATCACTTTCTATGGGAACAAGTTGCAGAGAAGAACATCAGAGTTGAATATGTGGGAACAAAAGAACAAGTGGTAGACATATTTACAAAACCACTTCCACGGGAATCCTTTGAGTATCTTTGCCAGAGATTAGGAGTAATTTATACTCCAAAATGAATGTTTTTGAATTCTTATCTTATATGTCTTAGATGTACACGAGGAAGCACCATGAATAGGACAATTCAGGTTGGGAGATCAATTTCAGGAAGAGTTCTATTAGGGGGAGCAACCTCGGATGGAAAGATACCTTTGCAATTAATGACAAACGAGGAGAGATTTATCAAATGCAAAGGTAAATGCTTGGAGAGAGAGCATAGAGGCATGTTTCCAAGGGGAGTGATTATCACAAGGGAAGAATGAGCGATATGACTTTAGAGTGATAACCTTTGTCAAAGGGGGAGACATTATTCATATGAAGGGAGAGATAGTAATCAGAGGCTTATAAACACAAAGAAAAATCAAAAGAATGTAGATAGGGGGAGCAACCCCAAGGAGAGTTCAGTCAGGGGGAGCAACCCCAAAGGGAGATACCTTTTCCCATGATGTCAAAGGAGGAGGGATAGAAATATTGATGAGGATTATAAGCATGAATGTTGATGCAAGAGCATCATCAACAAAGCCACATGGGATGATAACACAATGCCTAGTGCGCCTTTTGAGTAAATTCTGAATTTTGAAAGATGGTGTATCTCAGAGAACTTCTGAGTAAATGTTGAATTAGAGAAGTTTTAATGGTTGGAGGATGAATGATCACGTAAAAACCAGAAGAGATCAGATCATCCTTGAATTATTTAATTTTGGCGTGGATCTGAACATTCACCTTAAATTTCCTATCATAGACATTTATTGTAATAGGACTTAAGTAGCTGTAGAATTTAATTTTGATCAGGTAGGTAGTTGGAGGGAACCCGAGAGGACCTCTTATATATGTATATACATTGTATACCTAAACAAGGTTAGCTGCAGATTAGGGGGAGATAGTTGTTACTGAATGTAAGTTGTTCTCAAACTATAGCCATTTTACATTTGAATGAATATAAAAGAGGGATATTGACCCAATGCATGGTGTTTCTATTGTTTATAGTTTCCCTATTATTTTTTGATTTCATGAATCAATGAGTTATTTTACTGAAAGTATGAAACTATGAAGCATTTGAATAAGCTTCAATTGTTTCTCTTCATTGAGTTCATGCAAGGTGTGCATATAGTCCGCAACGAGTGCATTGAGAGAGTATGTTTTGACTCAGAAGCTCAGAAGAGATAGCGTGAAACTTTCATTTGCAAGGAGTGCAAAGGGACTACTGCAAGGTGTGCTTAGTCGCCCACAAGAAGCTAAGTCTTGCGTAGGAATGTGTTGCAAGGAGTGCACAGATTGGAAGTTCAACTAAGTGTCTATTGTCGTCCTTATACACACTTGCAAACGTGAGCTAAGTATGGTTCACTTAGTGTGTCCTTGGAGGCACAATGCCTAGGTTCACAGCCCACGATGTCACTTTGACCAGAACCTCTTCCGTTTAGGCTCACTCCTAGGGAAGCCAAGGGGGGTAGTCCCTAGTTTCTAGATTAGTTTTAGAGTTAAGTTCTAAGAGTTTACTTCAATTATTTACAAGGTTTAGGGGTTTCTAATTCTAGGATGCACACGCAGCAATGCAAGATGCAAGGGTTAGTATGTTAAGCAAGACCTTTCCTAGGGAAACTAAAACTAGTGCCTAAGATTGGGCAAGGGGCCAACTAAGTTAAGGGGTTGTTCGTTACAGGAAGATTACAGTATTACTTACAAAAGAATAACTTGATTAAATAAATATTAGACACAAGATTTACAGTCCAAAGAATGCTAGAATACAATAACAAGCTAACCACTTTAGTTATTTTGTGTTTGTGCATACTATAAAAAGATTAAAGCATCATATAACATTATCATCGAAACAACAAGATCATCATCATCAATACATCAAGAAGAATATTTATGAATCTAAGCACAAGTATCAAGGATGAAGATCAACCACTCTGAATTGTTAAGCCCACAAAATTTTTATAGACTTAAGTCCAAGGTTGAGTTATTAAGATTTCTTAAGATTGTTAAGTTTTATTAAGCTTTCACCAAAGCCTCCTCCCCTTATTTCCAAATAACTGTTGGATTCTCAAGATAGTATATCAACGAGGCTAACCCTAGCTTTCAAAGTCAATCCTAAGACAAGAGTACTTCCCTGAAAGGAAACATCCTGTGCGTTGTGAGACAGTCCCCTGCCTACACCCTCTGTTGTTTTCCTCAAGTCCTGTTTTAGATGGTGAAGATGGTGGTCTAAGGTACCCTAAAGAGTCTATTAAGTTATTATATGAATTAGGTAGACTTTTAGGAGTGTTTTAGAGTATTTTAAGAGTTTTATGACACTTTTAAATGTTTATTTAGTGACTTGGCCGAAACTCACTTCATCCTTAAAGATGTGTTGATTAGGTGTATGAGATTAAGAGCATTAACATATATATGCTATGTGAGAGCAAGACATTTAGATGCACAATTAGATAGCTTGAAAGAAAACAAAGGCAAGAACAACTTGCCACCCAATAGAAGATATGCAATCACACTTATATCATGTTCAATAACATTTAGATAAGAGCATTTAGTGTGAAAGGGAAAACGATTTAGATGTGCCTACTTATCAACAAGTTATTTCAAGTATGTAGCATCAATGAAAAATAACACCATCTACTTGTTGAAACATCTAAACATCAAAGATTATAGATCTAAGCATGAAACATAAAGATAAAGACTTGAAATAAGATAAGTATGCATGGATCTAATTAAGGTGATTTATGTGCCCAATAGGCTTAATCTAGGGAATTGTAAAGATATTAGATCTAGATCTAGAATATTATAACATTAAGCATTTAGATCATTAACCATATGTTAGAACCCTAACCTAACCTTTTGGGGTATTCCTCTCCCAAATAGGTAGGCAATTAAATTAGCTTTCTTAATTAGATATTATTGAGAAAGGAGAGAAACAAGCAAGCCAAGAAGAAGAAGCAAAGAGAGGCAAGCAAACCAAGAAACAAACAAGAAGCAAGAAAAAGGAAAAGGCAAGCAAGAAAACTCTAACAAAAAGACAAGCAAACCCTACCCCACATCCTAGGGTTTGGGAGATACCCTTTATCTCACAAACCCTCACGTCCTAGCTAAAAAGGAAGAAAAATGAAAATAAGACAAGATCTAAACTAGATAGAAAATACCCAAGAGCTCACACATGGGAGGAGGTCGTACCACTCCTTCTCCCACAACTATGAGCCACTAACAAGCAATCAAAAGAGAAAATGTTGCACAAGAAAGACTAAAAATTGACAAGGAGGGTTAAGAGGTAACTACCAATCCCCTTGGAGGGTTTTCTTGGTGTTGTGTGGATGTCTTTGAGTAGAAAATTCTCTCTCAATCAGATCTGATCCTGCAAAAACCAACAAGGTTTCCCTTGCTAGGAGTGCTACACACAACAATACAAATGGAGGAAAAATTTTGTTTTTAAGGGAAAAATTTTTCCTTAAACAATTTTTGGAAAAATTGATATTATGATGACCATACAACTATATTATGCTGCTGAAATATGGATTGCAAATAAATATAATGAGAAAGAGCAATAGAAGAAGATTGTTTGGAGTGTATGAAAATCTCAAAGGGGGACTCTTCCACGAGACATCCCTAATGAAACTCTTGAAGTTCAACCTGCAAAATCTAACATAATAGCATGCATACAATGGATAATATGGAGGGTTAAACTAATAAAGTGAAATACTTGCACCATGTCTAGCTAACCACATATATAGATCTACAAGACTACCCTTTGCAAGATCTACTCAAATAAAATACTTTACCTAAGATCCATTCATGCAACCACCATATCAAATTGAAACAAATTTACCTCATGTGTTGTAAGAACCAAAATACTTATAGCTCTTCCCAAAATCCTCCAAATCTTCTTTTATTATTGCATCAATAAAATGGATCTTGGAGAAATACTTGCTCCAAAACCCTAAGAGAAAAAAGCTGAAAATGGATGGAATAGAGAGAGAGAGAGTGGAAAATCAAGTAGCATAGAAATAAATCAAGATATGGTAAAGAAAAGAGTGAGGGGAGGGATCTATTTATACTTGTATAAGCAAACCTACCTCTCTTGGATCAATTCCAAGTGTCCACCACCAAGCAATAGAATAAATTTCCTAGGCTAGGGCGCACCATCTAGGGTTTGCACAATAGATCAAGGGTGTAGAAAGGTGTGGGAGGTGTTGGGATCACACAAAGTCAAGTGGGAGGCTATGGGATTCATTCTAGGGGAGAGGAAGAGGCCCCAAATAATTAAAAATCGATTTTTCCTTGGAGATCAACAAAGGGGGGTGTAACTCTCCTTGGAGGGCGCAAATTTTGGGATGAGGGAAGGATTGGACGGTGATATGTGAGGGTGAGTGTGTGGATCCAATCTAGTAGGTGACGTGGAGGCTAAATGGAGTGAAATAACATGATAGGGGGGCTCACTCAAGTCACAAAATCAATTTATTAAGGAAAAACGTCAATCCCCCTAGGGGGGCGTAACTTTTGAGTGTGGTGAGGGGGTAAGGGTGTTTAAAGGCTTGAAACAAGGTTGGGTGGTTAGGTTATTCTTATGGAGTCTCTCTATAACCTTATTTCATCATCTTACATCCTTCTAACTCATTATTACAATTTTACATTTTTGCCATGTTTGGACTTTAGAAATTAAAATTGTTGTTATAGACCGACTCACACTCCGGGTGGACAAACCCATAGCAAAAGTTGTCTGACTGAGATGAAACTTGGTCCATGGATGTAGGGTGTGCTATTCCATTTCTTTTGAGCACAAATACCCCTATCAAAATTCAAAATACCTAGTTTTTACAATTATTGCTCAAAAATAATTAATTAGTTAAATAATTAAACCTCCAAACTTAGGGAAATTTAATTAAAAATTAATTAATTAAAAAAAACTATACTAGACTCAACAGAATTCCATGAAACTTTCTAATATGTCTTGCATGGTCATTTACAATGATTCCCTATAATAGTTACCAAAATATAAGCCCACTAGAACGTCAATCACCACTTTGGAGGAATTATTGCAAGTGTGAGGGAAAAACTCAAGGGAAATCATTAAGGCTGAAAAGCCCAATTGATAACCTGAGGATAAAAAACCCTCGGTGAAAGGAACTCTCCCAGTGAACCGATCCCAAGGTAACTGACCTAGACATGACTCATGCAGACCTATTACATTATTAACCCACGCAGGGGTGCGAAAATTCCAGTTACAAAAAGAAGTGTTGGGGCGAAACAATGCCCTGTAGAACCAAAGTCTTCAAAAAATTCGCATATGATGATGCATCTCTTCATGGAACATGGAGTTGAACACCGATGATAAATGGGTAGTCAACATCTAGCTCCACATGGGGACGTGTGTTCGATCTTCTCACCCGAGACGGAGAGCATACGAGAATCCAACACCTACAATAGAGTGATGACCAATAACCAACATAAGAATACATATATACATGATTAAATAAACAAATGTTATGTACAACATTTACATAATGAAATAACTAAAGTACAACATCATAATTTTACAAAATGAAATCTATGATACAGGAAAAAATTTCTAAGTACATACTGATATAATGAATGAAATAATACAAAAGTAAAATACAAGGAAGGGTTAGAGATACATTACAACCACCCATGTAATGGATGAAGTGATTCCCCAAGTGTCTGAAACATCCTTGTCCAGGATGACTCACAGAAGAACCCTTCCCAAGTTTTATCAACTTGGAACTTTTTGCTAGAAAGAATCAACCAAGAAGCATGCCCCTTCTTCCCTTCAACCAAACAATGGAAAATGACAAGCCGTGTAAATTTTGAATACTTTGCTACTCCTGACTGTCAAGTTGGGAGGCCAACCAATACTCATAATGATATGACATTGATAAACTGAAGGTGCCCTCCATTTCCATATAATTCTGTGTCAATTCATCCTTTGGTTGAGAAGTTGGAAAATAACATACCACAGGAACCATCATACTGTTTTCCTCAAGATTTTCAAATTTACCCTTCAAAAATGTTGGTTCCTCAGCAGGAGGGTGGGGACTTGGATCATCTAAATATTAAACATTCTCAAACTCAAGCTCCTTTACCTCCTCAAAATAAATGACTAACTCATCCATTATTTTCCATGAACTTATCTTTTTCACTGTCAAGCTCAATTTCATGGGGGTCTATACATTCAATATAAGTCTCTGTAAAATCATCTTCTATGACCTCCAATTGATCTTTTAGGGCCACAAACTATTCATTCATGGCTTCACATCATTCTTCATGGGGAAATTGTATGTTCTGAACTACTTCATTAATTTTCTTAATGGGATCTGGTGGAGAATCAACCTCTGTGTCTAAATTAGCTATTCTAGTAGATAGAAGATTTTTCCTCTCCCATTTTTCCATAAAATCATCAACCAATTCATTGTAAATGCTATTCCGATTTCTCCCAAATCCGTAAAAAAAGGCAAACAGCAAGTCCCGCATGGTCTTGAACTTTTTATCATTCAAATTATGAAACCAATCATAAGCCAACTCCCCAGCAAGAGTCATGACAAACAATCACATTATAACATCCTCATAAATAGGTGGGTCACACCAATTATCAATACACTGTGTGAAGGCCCTAATGTGAGCACTACCATCACCATAACCATGATAGTCAGGAAGGTTATCAATAACATCTTCAGATATATCATGGGGGTAACCAACAATTCCCAAAAAATCAATAGGACTATAAGAATCATCCATTTCTAACTAGACATTTAAACACAGGTCTAAAGGAAAGGACTGGGACCCACGATTACTAAAGATCTGACAAGAATGGAAACATGCTAACTTCATCCTGAAACCTTTTCAAGTTCAAGGATGAAGAGAACAATCTGTGAGTTCTTTCTTGAAGAATACTTTGTCAATTTATTTTAAAGTGGAGTCGCCAGATGACCAAGTTTATCAAACGGACAAGGGCATCAAACAAAGCAAAAACAAGAAGGAAAATAAAAGTTAACTTATTAAGTTTGGTACAAGAATTGGACATTAATGAGTGCTTCTTCTCCAAGAATTTCAAGCAGCCCACAAGGATTTATCCTCGTAGTATACTTGATAAATTTGTTCAATGGAGTCACCACTTGGAAAGGAAGCAAACAAAAACAACGAATGCAAGTTCAAAGAATTATTAGTTCTTAAAAGAAAAAATTAAGTTAAATTCATTTTGACCAAGGATAAATGACATATCCTCGACAACGATGCCAAAGATGTTACCGTCCTTATACACACTTGCAAATGTGAGCTAAGTCTGGCTCACTTAGTGTGTCCTTTGAGGCACAATGCCTAGGTTCACAGCCCACACTGTCACTTTGACCGAAACCTCTTCCGTCTAGGCTCAATCCTAGGGAAGCCAAGGGGGGTAGTTCTTAGTTTCTAGATTAGTTTTAGAGTTAAGTTCTAGGAGTTGATTTCAATTATTTACAAGGTTTAGGAGTTTCTAATCCTAGGATGCACAAACAAAAATGAAAGATGCAAGGGTTAGTATGTTAAGCAAGACCTTTCCTAGGGAAACTAAAACTAGTGCCTAAGATTAGGCAAGGGGTCAACTAATTAAGGGGTTGCTTGTTACCAACATATTACAATATTACTTACAAAAGAATAACTTGATCAAATAAATATTAGACACAAGATTTACAGTCCAAAGAATGCTAGAATACAATAACAAGCTAACCACTTTAATTATTTTGTGTTTGTGCGGGATATAAAAAGATTAAAGCATCATATAACATTATCATCAAAGCAACAAGATCATCATCATCCATACATCAAGAAGAATATTTATGAAGTTAAGCACAAGTATCAAGGATGAAGATCAATTACTCTTAATTGTTAAATCCATGAAAGTTTTATAGACTTAAGTCCAAGGTTGAGTTGTTAAGATTTCTTAAGATTGTTAAGTTTTATTAAGCTTTCACCAAAGCCTCCTCCCCCTATTTCCAAATAACTACTGGATGCTCAAGATAGTATAACAACGAGGCTAACCCTAGCTTTCACAGACAATCCTAAGACAAGAGTACTTCCCAGAAAGGACACATCCTGTGCGCCGTGAGACAGTCCCCTGCCTACACCTTCCGTTGTTTTTCTCAAGTCCCGTTTTAGATGGTGAAGATGGTGGTCTAAGTTACCCTAAAGAGTCTATTAAGTTATTATATGAATTAGGTAGACTTTTAGGAGTGTTTTAGAGTGTTTTAAGAGTTTTATGACACTTTTAAATGTTGATTTAGTGACTTGGCTGAAACTCACTTTATCCTTAAAGATGTGTTAATTAGGTGTATGAGATTAAGGGCATTAACAAATATATGCTATGTGAGAGAAATTCATTTAGATGCACAATTAAATAGCTTGAAAGAAAACAAAGGCAAGAACAAATTGCCACCCAATATAAGATATGCAATCACACTTGTATCATGTTCAATAAAATTTAGATAAAAGCATTTAGTGTGAAAGGGAAAAAGATTTAGATGTGCCTACTTATCAACAAGTTATTTCAAGTATGTAGGATCAATGAAAAATAACACCATCTACTTGTTGAAACATCTAAACATCAAAGATTATAGATCTAAGCATGAAACATAAAGATAAAGACTTGAAATAAGCTAAGCATGCATGGATCTAATTAAGGTGATTTATGTGCCCAATAGGCTCAAGCTAGGGAATTGTAAAGATATTAGATCTAGATCTAGAATATTATAACATTAAGAATTTATATCATGAACCATATGTTAGAACCCTAACCTAACCTTTTGGGGTATTCCTCTCCCAAATAGGTAGGTAATTAAATTAGCCTTCTTAATTAGATATTATTGAGAAATGAGAGAAATAAGCAAGCCAAGAAGAAGAAGCAAAGAGAGGCAAACAAACCAAGAAACAAACAAGAAGCAAGAAAAAGGAAAAGGAAAGCAAGCAAACTCTAACAAGCAAACAAGCAAACCCTACCCCACGTCCTAGGGTTTGGGAGATACCCTTTATCTCACAAACCCTCCGTCCTAGCTCAAAAGGCAAGAATCAAGAAAGGAAAAGAAATATATAAGCTAGATATAAAGTACCCAAGAGATCACATATGGGAGGAGGCCGTACCACTCCTTCTCCCACAACTATGAGCCACTATAAGAAAGCAAAAAGGAGAAGAAATGATGAAAAACACTTAGAAATTGGAGGAAGGTTGAGAAATAGATACCAATCCCTTGGGGGGTCTTTGAGTGTTGTGTGGATGCCTTTGGGTAGCTAAAACCCCTCTCAACCAGATCTGAACCTACAAAAATCAGCAAGCTATGCTTGCTGGAAATGTTATACACAACCAATATAGTGAAGAAAAACTTTTGTCTTTTTAGGGAAAAAAATTTCTTAAGAAAAATTTATAAATTTTGATTAAAAATGACCTATCTTACTAATCTGTGCAAGCTGAAATATTGATGAAATGAACAACAATATAGAAGAAGAATAATAGTGAGAAAGGAATGGAGTTTGAGTGTGTCTCAAGGGAGCCTTCTTGCTTGAGGTTGTCCCAATGAAACACTTGAAGTTAAACCTGAAAAAACCTTGAAGAGTGATGGCATACAATAGACAATATGTTGCATACACTAATAAGATGACATTTCAATCATATCTAGCATATCAAGACATATAGATCTACAAGCATGTGCATTACTAGATCTACCCAAATAACATTTTACCTTAGGATCCAAAGATGCAATCACGAAACCAAATCTTAGAAAAAGTTTACCTCATGTGTATGGAAAGAAAAATCATGTGCATAACTCTTCCAATAATCCTCCAAATATTTTCTCTTTATTACTCAAGAAGAGGATCTTGGAGAAAACTATCTCCAAAACCCTAAGAGCTAGAGAATGAAAATGATGAATGAAAGAGAGAGAGAATGAGTAAGAAATCAAGTAGCATAACTTTAGCTCAAGATATGGTAAGTAGGGAGTGAGGAAAGGGATCTATTTATACTTGGAGAGGAAAACCTACCTCTATTGGATCAATGCCATGTGTCCACTACCAAGCATAAGAGTAGATCTCAAGGATAGGGCACACCATCTAGGGTTTAGATCTTAGATCTAGGGTGTAGAATGGTGTGGGAGTGTTGGGATCACACAAAATTCAAGTGGGAAGGATATGGGATTCATTACAAGGGAGAGAAAGAGTCCCCAACAATTAAAAATGATTTTTCTTGGAGAACCACAAGAGCGGGGCGTAACTCTCCTTGGAGGGCGCAACAAAAGGGGGGAATGAAAGGAATGGAGGGGGATTAATGAGAAAATGGGAGTGGTATCACCCTAGGAGATGATGTGGGGGTTAAAGGGAGTCATAAATCATGAGAGGGGGCCCCA
>SNQJ01S0102576.1:10925-30580 GCA_010110895.2 Picea sitchensis
CACCATCGGCTTGGACTTGCATCAGAGAAGACTCTTGCTCCATGAGGTAATTGGTCCAAGGTATCATGGTATGTGTCATGTTTGATCGTTATAACCTTCTTATATATGCATCAGGTTCCTTACATTTCTGATAACTGCTTGGATCTTACACTAATCCACTTGACCATTGTTGGGGTGATTAACGGGGTGACCTAGCAAGCTTGTGTTCATGGGTTTTGGTTGGCCACCAGGGGGGATTTGCAGAGCCATCGTAAGGTGGTGTGATAATGAACATTCACAAGAACCTGCCATTAGTTAGAAATCCAATGCAACAACAAGAATCTAGGCCAAAATCAACACATAAGACTCTTTATTCATGTCAAATAAGAGGAATGGCTCCATCACAGAGAAAAGCCAAGAACTGTTACAATGATCTCCAAGAAACTGAGAATCCGAAGCTAGAATGAGAGATAAAATAGAATGAGAGAGTAGTAATGCTCATGCAATAGAGTGATTAACCTATCAACTGTGGAAGAATGCTACATATATAGCCAAATGCATGAAGAATTCACCTTGATTTTCCAAACTGGGCAAAAAGCTAGCCAATATTCCTTGCCCAAGCATCAATCTGTCCACCTACCATGTGTCACTACATGAATGCCTGCTAAAACTGGCTAAACGAACCTTTCCCAAGCCATCTAGTCAAATTTGGGGGTTATCTGGAGAAGTATGGAGATCGAATGGGTCAAAACTGGTTAGGTATGAGGAAGTTATGGCCAAAAAGGTAGGAGGGGCGAACCTCATGGAGAAAAATAGGTCGCCTAGGTTAAGGGAATGAGGGAAAGTTAGGTCGCATGAGTGAAAGAGCGGAAGGAAAAGGGAAAAAGGAAAAAGTGGAAAGCTAAAAGCAAAAGCTAAAGTAGGAAAAGGGAAAAGCTGGGAAAGGGAAAAAGATAAAAGCTAAAAGTGGAAAACTAAAAGCTAAAAGCAGAAAGCATACAACTCGTCCAGTTTGACTTTTGACTTGCTTTTAGAACGCTTTATGACTTTGGGAAACTTCTTTTATTTTTCCAGTTTTTATTTAACAAGTGTTGGGCGACTTAGTGGGCCCAGTTTTAGGAGGAAAAGGGCCCAGATTTAAGCATGTGGGCCCCACATGGGTCGCCGCCTTACCCTTCCACATCATCACCTGTGCCACCTCATCACCAAAAAGCAAAGTTGTACAAATACCATCAAGTTTATACTCATTGGAAGCAAAATTGGACAAGGAGTAAGAATATTCTGTCAAATAACTGATGTGAGGGGTCAATAAGATCCTCACGGGAAAGAAGTGTCCCATAATGCTGCAAATCTCTCATACTCGAACCTGGAACTGAAACCTCATCTTGTAATAACTCGGAAATCACTGAAACAAGCTTTGAACTCAATTCATGTAAGAAATCATCCTCTAACTGAACAAAACAAGAATCAATGTACCTTGAAAACCTCTGAATGATGGTCCTGTGCTATCAGGAATAACCTCTGAATGCCATCCTGAAAGGATAGACTGGCCCTTTGAACATCCAAATCTCAAGGGTGAGATTTTGGGGTAAAAAAATGGCGAATCGAAGGGTGGGATCCCGTACGGGTCTCGAGAACCTAGAACTCATGTCTGCAACTAAAACCATCCGATGCCAATGATGCCGAAAAACTGATGCCAAGGGAGTCAAATTGATAATCATAAAACTTGTTGATTGATACCAGTAACTAGTCCATTGGGCCATGGAGTCAAGCGCGACTAACAATGAAACTCAAACCAGAATACCTATGAAAATCACATGAAATAGAAAATCTAATTTGAAAGCTGCTACACTTTGAAACTGCTGCCACTCGCCAACTAGTGCACTGCTCTATGTGGTAGATGTGCTGATGTTGACACAAAAGAGGTAGTCACTTAGTCAGAGGCCCATAAGGTAAGCCCCTGCTAAGTGTGAAGGTCACCAATGATGACAATGGGGCCTGTTGCCGCCTTATACACACTTGGGCTGTAGTGGAAGAAATCTTCAATCCACTTAGTGTGTTCTTGGGGGCAAGTCTCGAGTCGAGGTGTTGTCACCTGATCCTCAACTCCTCTGTCTAGGCCAACTCCTAGCGAAGCCAAGGGGGGTAGTCCCTATGAAAAAGAATCTAAGGATTTTAATCTATGAAGACTGAAAGTAAAATTTGATCTAGGAGTTTATTATGGAAATACCAAGATTAATATTAGCAACGTATATGACTCATTTATAAAAATGATACAACCTATAAGCCACTTAAAACCATCACTCATACATTCATCATATACTTCAATAGGAAATGACTTGAACCATAAGAGCTTATGAAGTAAAGATAGATCTGACTAAATATATAATAAAGAAGACCAGTGCCAAAAGGTAAAATGTGATGTTTTGAAAAGTGTCGCGTTTATTTTATCTTGAGTATTTTATTATGGGATTTGAGATTTTAAGCAAATCTTGAAACTGTGCAGTGAGGATTAAAGTCGAGGTCCCCACTCTTTGTGTGTAAAGTGTATTTGACCTACTATACTTGCTATTTAACAATCTTATATACATGCCGATTGGGTGTGCCGTAGGTCCAAAAAGAGGAGAAAACAGATCTCATTAATGAGTATCCCCCCTGACTTAACACACTCCATCCAAATGCAGAGGTCTTAGATGAATAGCACAGTAAAGTAGATTTCCCTAATTAAACTAGCATGTGTTACTTAGGTCCATTTCTGGGTCTCCGAATGCCACCTGAAAGTAGCAACGGGATTGCATACACGGTTGAGTAACTAGGATTTATTCCAAATGACTGCAAAAATGAACTAATCTAGCAATTAGTATTCTATGAAAATTGAAACTATTCTAAGACTTGTGGTTGATTTTAGAATTTGCAATTTAGTGATGTGAATTCCTTTTATCTTTTTTATGCAATTGAAACTAAAATACTAAACAAACAACATGAGAAACAACCCCAAAGCAAAAAAGGGAACCAACACATGTTTCCCCCTTGGGGCTGGGGAAACGAAGAAAACACGAGCTTTGTGGCTCGCAAACTTATTTAACTTCTACACTACTTTCTTCTTTGGGATTTGGATCCTTATAGAAATGGATCAATACTCTAACTAACTATTACAAAGAGACTCTTGAGTCAAGGTATTCAAAGGGTCCAATTCGGGTGAAAGATCTTTGGTTTGGGCTCCCAAAAAGGTCAAATTCCTTCTTGTACTATGACAGACCTGCTAAAAACCAGCAAAGAGAATTTATTATTATTGGCAGAAAATGATTTAAGAATTTATTATTATTGGCAGAAATCCTATGCATGCATAAGAAGTTTAAATATTTAATCTCAGAAATTAGATTCAAATGCTTGCATGTAGATGATAAGTAACCAAGGAATTGACAACTAGAAGGGTGAGAAAGAGAGAGAGAAAGTCTTTCTTCAAGAATTGAATCTTGGGCTATGGGGTCTTCTGGTGAAAGGATGAGGGACTTGTTCTCAAAAGATCTTGAAGAATGTGGAAGATCGAACTCAGATCAGCCACCACTTCAAGTATGAGGACCTGCAATCTTGATAAACCTACATACAACTTGTTAAATAATCGGTGTCCCTACACATGAAATTTAAATAGCATGCAATTAAACAAAATTAACATGCAAATTTTCAACCACATATGTAAAATAACAAAAGATCTTAATATCCAAGCTAGTTAAGAAGATCTTTCCTATTGGGTGATAGCACCCCTATCAAGGCCAATCCTATAAATTGAAATGCATGTAAACACGATACAATTACCTCATAAATTTAGACAATGAACATCAACATCCACACAATGCTACCATCCACCATGTGACCTCCAAAGTCTTCTTTATTCAAATATGAAAAAAATACAAATATACAATACAAGAGCATAAGCTCTTTCCCCCAAGCTCTGACTAACTTTCAAGAGGGGGTTCGACCTTCCTTTATACACATTTGGGTGAGAACTCCAAAGTAAGTGCGCATGGGAGAGGAGGAGTGGCGCATGAGCTAAGAGGAGTGGCGCACTAGTGAGGAGGGAGATGTGTGGAGTGATAGGTGGAGTGGAGTGGAGTAAAGTAGGGGTATGTGGGAGTGGAGTGAGGGTAAGGGCGAGTAAAGTGAGGGTGGTAGGTGAGTGAGGTGGAGTTGTGGGCTTTGGGATTAGTGCCCTCAAGGAGAATGCGCCAACTATGCAAGGGGATGCGTGTGAGTGCCTTGGGATCTTCTCCCCTCTGCCATGTCAACAAGACCATGCACCCTCACTAGGAGAAGCCTCTGCCAACTGTACTCAGAACTTTAGAGAAGGCAAAACATGTTGCCGACATGTTTTCTAACTTTTAGGAATTTCCCTAAATTTTAGGAAAATTAATTAAAATCCCTTTTTGGCCTTTTTGAGAGCAAATTACGTTTTTGAGTGATTAAAATCACTTTTTTGCCTCAACAAAGGGGATATAAGGGTTTAGGGTGTGCTCTGGCTTAGAAAACAAGCACAAATATGGCATCTGACATTGACTGATGCCATTTTTTACAACTTTATTGACTTTTACATTAAAAACGTCCGTTTTATGGGAAAACAATTAAAAAATTCCGCTTTATGGGAAATTTTTTATTTGACCAAAAAATTAAAAAACTCATGGGGACTTAGTGTAATTTCCATATGACTCAATAGACATGACTTAGCATGAACTCATACATTTAGACACGAATATTCAGACATTGGTTATACCAAGCCAAGGCCTAACCACTAGCACAAACTCCAAATAAGTTGAGTCAATTTGAGTGAAGAAACTTAGAAATTATTAATCACATGATAAGCAAGAAATAATTAACAAGTGAAAAAAACACTCTAGAGTACATGCTCATGCCCAGGTCTTAGGTGGCCAATAGTCTTTTACAACTTTCATTCTTAAGTCATTTATTACAATGCCCCGGAGGGATGGAAATGCGGAAAAAGATGGCCTGATAGACTTGTTGAATTTGCGAACATTGACTTCTGAGCATCTGATTGCTTAGTCTTTGGCGGCTCATCTGCAAATCCAGCTAGTGCAACTTGGTGGATAACATGGCCTAAGGCACAAACACACTTTGTCGTAATGAAAAATGATCTGGAGTCGAATCATAACAAGAGTCACCTGATCAAGGCCCAATGATTCTCAGCCATGTCAGGTGAAAAACGACTACCAATGAGGCTTGCAGCCATTAAGGTGTTCAACACTCTTGGGTTGCCTGTAGATAAGGTGTCGGTGTCGATACAAGGCAACCTACTGAAAAAGGATCAATGATGACTCTCCTCCCCCAGTGCGAAGTGAACAAAGTAAATCAAAATGTGTGGTGGATCAAACAACTCAAACTTGGTACCATATACCTATGCTGGATGAGGGGACTCTGTAAGATAGCAAAATTCAGTGAAGTAATGATGAAAATACAGACACAATCACCTATGTCTTTCATCCTTCCCCCCTAAACTCTATGCTCAGGTGATGAAAAAGGATCCCTCATCTAGACTGGCAATCTAGGCTGACACAAACATTTGGCATGAGACCACTGACAAGTAGAAAAAGGCTTCCGAAAAGCACAAAATCTTTGGAAAAGCAGAAGGTCCTAGGGGGGTAAAATAAACAACAACAGATGTCGAATCGCATTTCCGGGGGTGTATTATAACACACACACACACGTCCCTATATCACATTTCCGGGGGTGTATTATAACACACATACACACACGTCCCTATATCGCATTTCCGGGGTTGTATTATATATATTCCAATGTCTGATTGATGTAGTCCATTTTCTAAACTTTAAAAATTTTGCATCTTTATGTCTATATTTTATTTTTGTAATTGTAATACACACACACGTCCCTGTATCGCATTTCTGGGGGTCTATTATGTTTGTATGTGTGTGTTCATGTTGCATTTACAGGGTCTACATGTTCTATGTCATACCCTCAAATCCCCTTTCAGCATGCCCCTTTGTCCTAGTGTCATGTGACTTTGCTTTTCATGTGGCAGAAAATTTGCAACGAAGTATAATTGCATGACAAGTTTGGTAAGATATTCTCCAACACTGAAGAAGTCTAAAGAGCAAAACATTAAAAAAGTGCCAAGAACAGAAGAGCTTCAGGCCATAGGATTACAAGTGTCCAAATGTATGGTGAAAACCTGAGAGTTGAAAATTTGAGAAGTCAAAAGTCAATCCTAGAGTTTTGAGGGTCAGAAAATATAAGTAGAATAGAGAAAACCTGAGTAGAAAAACACTTAATACGGGGCCTTGGAAAAATGGCTCAAGAAACAAAGGTGAGAAAGTCATGATAGGAAAAGCCAAAGCACATGGTGAGAAACAAAGTGAAGACCAAGTCAAACTAGTGAAGAAAAATCCAGGAAGTATATTCGAGAGATTTAGAGAAAAGATAGTTGAGTCACCACAGTCGCAATTTGCTTTCAACTGTGAATGGCAAAGCAACGTGATCACAAAGAAGATCAAGATCGATTTCAGTTATTTACTGAAACCCTAGTTGTTCAATTATACATGCATATCTCTTGTTCTGATGTATTGTGAAGTAGTAACAAAGACAACGAGAGTAGCTCTCTAAGCCACATAGGTATTTAGGGGCCTTCAAGCTGTACACTATTAGGGGCCACAACAGTAAAGAACAACTCATTTTGTTGTAATTTGTTTTTTAATTAGAACAAGATTTGAAGTCTTATATATTATTATAATGTAAAACAGAGATTGTTATTCAATATCAAATTATCAAACATATTAATTTCTCGTACATGGTAGTTGAGATTGACAGTTTATCCTATGCAGGCAACACTTAAGCAACCAGCTATTAGAAACATGCACAAGGCTCTATATTTCCAATTCTCAATTGGGATATCAATTTACTACGCTGTCACTATAATTGGTTATTGGGCATATGGATCATCAGTATCTGAATATATTCTCAGCGACGTGAGTGGGGCTAAATGGGCAAAGGTTTTAGCAAATGCAGCAATGTTCATACAATCCATTATATCACAACATGTAAGCTCTACTCTCGTTTATTTTTTGAGCACCCTTCTTTTATTAATTATTATTTTTAAACCTCCTGGTTTATATGCAGATGTTTTGTGCTGTTATACATGAGACCTTTGATACAAGGTTTTCTTACAAAGACGAGAAGGAATTTTCTCGACGTAACATTTTAGTTCGCTTCATCCTCCGTTCATTATTTTTCACGGTGAACAGTTTTACAGCTGCCATGCTTCCATTTCTGGGAGACTTTGTGAACTTAATTGGGTCATTGTCTTTGATTCCATTAACTTTTATATTTCCAAGCCTCATATACCTAAAGGTAAAAAAGCTTTAACTAATAAAAAATAGTTTGGTTACTTAAAGATGTATTACATTAATTAAATTCCAAGAAAAGTTGTTATAATAGGCTTAAATTGTTTATAATTCTAAAGGAGTATTTTTCTGAATTTCTCACAGGTGAAAGGACAAAAGATTTCTGGTGCAGGAAAAATTTGGCATTGGCTAAATGTTATTATTTTCTCTTGTCTTACTGTGGCAACAACAGTTTCATCTCTTCATTCGATTGTAGATAATGCTAAAACATATCATGTATTTGCAAATACTTGATTATATAATGTCATTCTCATTTAATTTAAATGCTTGTAACATACTATTTAATGGCATGGCTATTTAAATAATGTCATTTGCATTTAATTTAAATGCTTGTAACATACTATTTAATGGCATGGCTATTTAAATAATGTCATTTTCATTTAATTTAAGTGCTTGTAACATACTATTTAATGGTATGACTATTTAAAACTAATTAAAGGGACGTGTGTTACACATTTATTTTTAAATAATTAATAAGTATTCACACACCGATTGGGGAAATTTAAATTATTTTCTTTTAAAGATAATTTATATATAAATATGAACATTTTTTTCCAAGAACTATCTTATCAATCTTATATAATTTTTTCCCTTATTTCAATTAAATGTCTTATATAATTTTTCCCTTATTTCAATAAAATGTTTCAAGATCTGACATTTTACTTCATTAATGTGCTTCTCTTTATTTAAAAGAATCATGAAACCGACTTCATTAATGTGGTTTTCTTTAGTTAAAAGAACCATGAAACCATGATAATTCTTTGTTGATTGCTCCATGGTGTATTGGTGAAGGTATTGTTGATGCTTGGAAGAGATGCAAGGTTCAAATCTTTCTTGTCCTTGTGAAAGCGATTTCGTATTACGCCAATGCAATGCCAATACACACATCTACTTAATGGTAGATTTACTAAATGAAACCATGCACGCTGATTTAGGTGTCACCAGTTCCTTAGTTAATGTATGGTCACATATACTAGATTGACTCATTTCCTATTGATTAACTTAGGTCTCGCAACACTTTTTTAAGTTTGATACCTGCACCCTTTAGATGCAACGACTTTACACATTTCTTTATGAAGTAGTTTTTCCTTGGCTCCAATACCCTAGTTGAAAAAGTGCTTAGATAAGAATTCATGCCCATTCATAACTTCTCCCACCTAATTTGGTTGGTTACAATTTTTGAATCACTTAAACATGATAATTCTAAAGTTCCAGGAAAAGTCCCCTCTGAGACATGTTTGAGACATGTTGATCTCCATAGATACATATAGAGTGGGCATCTTCCAAAAGTTGGATGACTTGTTCTCATGTTAGGCTCAAGGTAACTTATGGATCTTGAAATCCCCAACCTATGGTGCAATCTGTGAAGTTTCAGTGAAACTTGCACAAAAAACTTAGCTAGTAGAAAAATCACACAAAGCTTGCGAAAGAGAAAAGAGAAAAAAAACAAGCTTGAGAGAAAGAATGAATTGTATTAATTGAATAAGTAAAATGAATAATACACATGATATACTCTATATGGATAAGTGAATGCGCCATAGTAGTGATCTAGAGAGATCTAAAAACTCATTGACAGAAACCAAAGTAATCTGCCACCTAGTCCTAGTTAACTAGTCCATGCTAGTAGAAAAATCACACAAAGTTTGCGAAAGAGAAGAGAAAAAAAACAAGCTTGAGAGAAAGAATGAATTGTATTAATTGAATGAGTAAAATGAATAATACACATGATATACTCTACATGGCTAAGTGAATGCGCCATAGTAGTGATCTAGAGAGATCTAAAAACTCACTGACAGAAACCAAAGTAATCTGCCACCTAGTCCTAGTTAACTAGTCCATGCAATCATCAATTCACTGAGTCACATGTTGTCAGTTTTCACGTGCAGCTCTATGTGACTAATTTCAGATCCAAAAATTACTTCCTAGTGATCCAACAATAAACCCTAGCTGCTATCATTGAACAATTTTACAATGAAATTATGACAAAAAAGTTACAAGAGCGGAAACAACAAGATCAAAGATAAATCATCCATGCACTTGAGACACAAAAAAAATTGTTATGTAAATGTCAAATTCATAATTGTTTTTGAAGGAAAAATCAACCATCTCCACACCAACAAAATCACCAAAAAATGAGGACAACCTAGTCCTCTTCAACAAATACAAGCTCAACAAATTACCAGGAAAAATCCTCTGCACACAAATCTTCTGCAACCACCTGTACGACCTGCTGACGTCAGTCGTACGGACTACTGCACCTGCTCCTTCACATGTGTGACTGTACAGATTGTCTGTACAGTTTTGTTCACATGTGCAGCCTATTCCCCACGTGCGGCTGTACTCTTTCTCCCACACGTGTGGCTTGCTACTCGTATTTTTCTCACACGCGTGACTCACACGTGAAAGAAGCCTTCCTTGGTTGAAACATAAACTGAAAATCCTCCCAAGAAACCCTAGGCCATATTTGCCACAATTGTAGAATTTCCTTTGTAGAAATTTTCAAGCTCTTAGCACAAGTGCACTCTCACTTATGCTAACTCCATAATGACACAATGAGATTTGTCACAATCTCTCCTCTCCTTATATATAAGTCCAATCAGTGAGTTTAGGCACCCCTTCTAAATTCAATAATTAATTAGAATATTTTATTCCTCTTTGTGGGTGTGAAACCCCAACACAAGCCCATGAGGCCCTAGCCTCATCCCAAGGGCGTTTTCACTGAAACAAAGGTGTAATATGGTGCCAACGAAGACTTCCACATGCCTGAAACCATGGCCTCTTGTGGGAATGCCTTTTGATGCTACAAAAAGCACCAACAATGGAGGTGAGAAAAACTAATGCATGCACATGATATGCATCCTCATGGCTGCATGTATGTGATATGCGCCCTCCTGGTGAGTAAATCAAGGTGAACATGCAATTGTAGGTGTTAAAACCTAGGTTGCCATGCATAAGTGTCCTCCACTAGGAGGTGTAACTGACTCTAAACTAAAGAGGGAAGGTGCCATATTTTGTAGGAAGCGCCTTAATTTGTAGGGGAATATTCTCATGAGAGAATATTCTCATCTATGAAAGTGCCCTCAACATTAGACTATCAACCTAAGGAAAGTAATTATCTAGGTGAGTGTGTAATATCTCCAACACCCCCCCGAACACTACTAGGGTGTAAATAATGAATGGGTCTCGAAAACCAAGGCCATGTTAGGTACCCATTTTACAATGCATCTAATAATTAACACTGAAAATAGAGGAAAGAGGGAAAACCTCATGGGAAAACCCCCTTCTCAAAGTACAATGCATTAAAAAAGAAGGAAGAAAGACAGTTGCTAAGAAACCGTGTCCTTCACTTCAAAACAACTGTGCATGAAGTGGAACTTCTGTGCAGTAAATGTCTTGGTGAAGATGTCTGCAATCTATTCGATGGATAAATAATACTGCAAATCAATGATCCTCTCATGTACTAGCTCTTTGATGTAATGCATATGGATCTCGATGTGTTTGGTTCGCTGTTGTTGCACTGGGTCTTTGCAAAACTTGAGAATACTTTGATTATCACACCAAATGTCGAGCTCAATGAGGAAGTTCTAAAGCCAAAGTGCCTGCATAATGATGTTGACCAGTTCTCTGTACTCGACCTCTGTTGATGATAAAACAATTGTTGACTGTTTTTTTCTCGATCAACAGATGGGACTAGAACCCAAACTAATCACGTACTTGGAAGTGGACTTGCGATCTGTGCTATCGTTGACCCAATCAGAATCTGTGAAGCCCATGAGATCCAATGCACAACCTACTGCATAGTGGATCCCATAACTAGTGGTGCACTGAACATATTTGAAGATGCATTTGGAAACCTTCTAATGTAGCTCATGCGACTCCTACATGTACCTGGAAAATGCCCCTATTGCATATGAAAGATCCGATCAAGTGTGGGTGAGATACATAAGGCTCTTCACAAGCTATCGATACAAGGTGTTGTCCAACAATGGTTTATCCTCGCCATCCTCAAGATGTACCCTAGAAAAAAAGGGTGTGGCTGTAGACTTGCAGTCAATCATGTGTAATCTAACCAAGAGATCCCTGACATACTTAGTTTGAGATAGGTTGATGCATGAAGCATCCTGACTGATCTTGAGACCAAGGAAAAAATGTAGTGGACCCATGTTCGTCATAGAAAACCTATTATGCAAAATGTCTTTAACTGCAACAAGATTAACAAGGAGTTTGAGGTTCTCAGCATGTAATCAGGAGGTCATCAACTTTTAGAACTAAAATCAACAAGGAGTCCGAGGTTCTCAACATGCAGACGTTTGAATCTTATTTACATCTAACAAAATGTTGAGAAAGAAAATAAACATCCATCTTTGCATACCATGCTCTAGGCGCCTACTTGAGGCCATAGTGTGACTTTTTCAGTCGACATATTAAGGATGAGTTTTGTATGAACCCTTGAGGTTGCTACATGTTAATCTCCTTTGAGAGATCTCTATGAAGAAAGACATTCTTCATGTCCATCTGGTGAACTTCCCACCCCCCCGCTGTTGCAATGGCAAGGGCCAACCAGATGTAGTTAATCTTTTCTACTAGAGCAAAGGTCTCATCATAGTCTATCTCGTGGATCTGCTGAAAAGATTTGGCAACCAATCTTTCCTTGTACCTACTCACATGTATGCATGCTTCCTTCGTGGTCCTATAGACCCACCTGCATCTGAAAATCTTCCTTTATGAAGGAAGCGGAACCAGATCCCAAGTCTAGTTCTCGAGAAGAGAGTTATACTCCTCCTGCATATCGACTTCTCAGAAGGGATTCCCTACAGCCTATGCATAGGTCTGCGGGTCTGAAGCCAAAACCATGTAGCAATGCATGGACATCACTGGTTTGGTAGCTAAGAGTGCATGAGGAGGATCCTCAAGTTGGGACCTCATTTGATCCATTGGATCCCCCACAAGGTCACCTGCTGCTTGTAGGGTGGTTTGTGTCCACTTGGGCATCTGCTCTGGCTCATCATCTTCCAAATCAGATTTGAAACTTAGATTTGAACCATGATTTGAATGAGTGGACTTATCATCGCTAATGTCTGGTGCAAGCAGAGGTATAGAGTTCTCTGCATGTGGCTCCAATGGTGCATGCGAGGGAATTTTCTCAAACTGGATACTTCGCTCAATAATGATCTTGTTCGTTGAGGGATCAATCAACCTGTAACCTTTCACACCATCGGGATATCCCGTGAAGATGCATGCAGTGCTTTGAGGATCTAATGATTTCCTTTTTTCAGAGGGTACGCAGGCCCATGCGCGTGATTCAAATACTCGGAAGTGGGTGGTTTCTTGTTTGTTGTCGCTCCATGCCTCAAAGGGAGTCTTTTCCTTGATAGATCTATGAGGAGATATGTTCTAAATTTAGTTAGCACAATTAAGTTCGTCAGCCCAAAGCTTGGAGGGAAGAGCCCTTGCATGCAACATGAAAGTGGCCATCTGCTTGAGGGATCTGTTCTTCCTATCGACTACTCCATTCTACTACAGACTGTAAGGTACTATGTGCTACAATTGTATACCTGCCTCTGAACAAAGATGATGGACTGTAAGGTACTATGTGCTACAACTGTATACCTGCCTTTGAACAAAGATGATGGACTTCTTGGTTCACATATTCCCCCCCATTGTCCGTGCGGAGGATTTTGATCTTTCTCTCGGAATGAGTCTTTGCATGTTCTTTGAAGTCTTTGAGATGCTAAAAAACATCACACTTCTGCCTGAGAAAATACACCCAAGTGTATCATAAGAAATCGTCAATAAATGTAAGCACTTACCTCACATTGCCGATGGACGAGTGAGAAAAGGGTTCCACGAGATCACTATGGATGAGTTCCAAAGGAGAGGAGGTCCTCCAAGCCTTCCCCTTCTCAAACTTCTCTTGAGGATGTTTTCCAATAATGCATCCTTGACAAACTCCTTTGGGAAAATGTATGTTGGGTAAGCCAGTGACCATACCCTGTTTGTTGAGTTGTTGCATGGATTTGAAGTTTAGATGACCAAATTTCTCGTGCCAGAGTTTACTATCATCATTAACATGAGTTAGTAGTAAAGAAGGATCAGATTTAGAAATAAACTTACTGAATGTATACAAACGAGACTGGTGATTTACCTCACCAACAATAATCTTGGAGTTATCACGCCTGGCATATAGGGTCACATAATCATGTGTGAATTCCACTCTTTTTCCTATACCAAAATGCACAATATGATAAACAAAGAGTAGATTCACGGAGAGTTTTGGAACATGCAAGACGTTCTCAAAACTTCCATGTTGGAGTTCTATTCTCCCTTGTCCAATGACATCTACCGGAGTATCATCACCCATGAGGATGGGAGGACCCATGCATGCATTAATATAAGACAWTTTTTTTTTATGTGGATCCTATGTGCCTAAATCTAGGATTCATGCATCGAGAGAAGAATGAATATCAATTAAAGCATGAGAATTACCTCTTTTGTTCGACAGTTGGTCTCCCGACTTCTTGGCATTCTTGGGAATGCAGTCCYCAAGATTGTTCTATTGAAGTGCCTTCACCATGAGATCTATTATCTTCTTCATGCATGATGATTCATGATGATAACCAKGGTTGCAGTAAGTGCATTTTGACYTCCCTTTCTGTCCCTTTCCACTATCGGAGCTGGAGGAATCATCAAAGGGTTTGGAATTTCCTTTCTTGTTTTGTTCAGAATGCGCCTTGCCCTTTCCTTTCTTCTAGGACTTCGGATTGAATGTGTTGTTGCTCCCATGCACAACAAGTGCATGCGCATTGGAACCCTTGATTTTCCCCATTTTGATGAGATGATCTTGCTCATGCGTTAGGGACTCAATAAATTGATCCAATGCAGGCATTTTCCACGTTGCTCTTGAAGTGAATCTCACTGTATGGAATGTTGAGACAACCATAACATACTCTAGACCAAGTTTTGACAAAATAGAAAGAATCAACTGATTGTGTTGAGTTGATTTTTCAATACCACATCCCCTTAGATGAAGAAGAAGGGACTTGAACTTCGTGAAGAAGTCCTGGATAGTATCAAAGCTTCTCGGATCCAAGGAATTCAACTCTACCTCGAGCATCTGGCCTCTCATCTCGTCCGTTTTCCAAAGAGATCTTCCAATTTTGTCCAAATCTCATCTGGAGTAGTACAAACTTCAATTTGAAACAATAGCTTGGGGGACATTGACATGCAAATAAGGCCGTAGGCCTCATCCATGCAGTTGAGATACCTGTTTTTCTCGACAATTGATGTTGGATCAACCTCTGTAGCCATTGTTATTTCGTACAAGCCTTTGCATTTGAGCTAATGTAGAATTTTTAACTTCCACTCTAATTAGTTATGTGGCATGAGAAGAATCGCCAACAAAAACTCCATTCTTTCTGACTGTATCTTCCTCTTGAACCTGCAAATAAAGTGTCTATGCACTTTCTCCTAGCAACACAACTCAGATACTATGTGAAGTTTCGATGAAACTCGCATAGAGAACCTAGCTAGTAGAAAAATCATACAAAGCTTGCGAGAGAAAAAAGAGAAAAAGATACAAGCTTGAGAGAAAGAATGAATTGTATTAACTGAACGAGTAAAATGAATAATACACATGATATAATTTACATGGCTAAGTGAATGTGCCATAGTAGTGATATAGAGAGATCTAGACATTCATTGACAGAAACAAAAGTAATCCGCCACCTAGTTCTAGTTAACTGGTCCATGCAATCATTAGTTAATTGATTCACATGTGTGGAGGTGAGAGAAACTAATGCATGCACATGATATATGCCAATTCGCTGCATGCATGTGATATGCGCCCTTGTGGTGAGTAAACTGAGGTGAAAATGCAACTGCAGGTGTTAAAATTGAGGTCATCATGCAAATGAATAGTCTATCACTAGTTGTATTAAAGACGCGAATTTTTGAAGAGGGAGCCTTCCAACATTCTCTATAAGACAATCTAATGGAATGGGCAACTTGTCCTATAGATAAGGAAATATCCTAAAACAATGTCTTATTTCTAGACAACCATAGGCCTCATAAAACATAACAGGGTAAAGCTCTATATACCCTAAATAAACCTATTTGAATTCCACCTTTGAAAATTATCCTGCAAAGTTACTTGGTTCTAGGCAATTGTATATTTAACCAACAATAATACTTCTTTCCAGATTGACCTTGAGAAAGGGTAATTTGCAAAGAGTGGATCTATTGATTCATAGTCTTGCTTACATAAGACACATCTATTGGGACCATTTCAACTCCTATGTTGGCCACTGTCTTAGGTAAGGACCTTATTTGAGAGAGCTAACCACATAAAAAGTCTAGTTTTTAATGGGCTTTCTAATTTCTAGATAAAGAGATACCACCAAGCCCTACCATTTCTCAGGGTTTCAACTAACAAATTATCCCCAAGGGCTTCATATCCCAGCTTGATAGTAAGAGTTCCATGAGTTTTTTTTCTGAGACCACCCTAACTCATCCTCTTGATCCTAAATAACAATTTCATAGTGCCACAGTTGAGAAGTGTGAAGGGACCATTCCTAAAAAAAAATTCTAGGTAGGATCTATTGATGGGGAAAAATGCCTAGTATCAACAATAGGGGTTATCCTCGAAAGAAAGACAATAGGGGTTGATTGATAGTTTGAGTCTCAAAGTTATCACGAGAGTTGGTCACTAAAAGAGTTCTAGATTCCACCATTGTCTAGAAGAGTTCATATAATCTTTACAACTTTTTACTTATAGTCTTTCCTTTCCTAGTGATAACTATACGTCACACAATGTGTTTTCATGATCTAATGAGTGCCAGTCTATAACCTAAGGAATCAATCACGAAATCAGAGCCATGGAGTCTAAGACAATCAAAGAGATATGCATGCACACTCTAGGGAATCCAAAATCTGAACATAATTTGAAATAAAAATTTCATGTAAATCATAAGTGGCGAAATGAGCTGCAAAATCAAAAGTAGAAATTGCTTCAAGGAATAAAAATATTTGGAACTTCACTATTCATCCATAAAAATAGGAAATGATCCAATCAAGATCTGGAATTTAAAATCATAAGAAAACTAGTGAACAAGCTGCATGCAAAGAGAATGCTCAAAATGACAACAAAACACATTGTTCTAAGATCAAATTTCAATGCAAACTCGTCTCTATGCAAGATTTGAAAGCATGCTCATCTTAGCAAAGCTTTGGCTAAAATATTACTAACTTCAATACTCCTTGTTGCTCCTTCCAAATTGATATCATTGTACTTCTATATCCAAAACTAATGTCAAACTGTGTGTTTCCAATCATGTCTGAACTCTTAGTGGATTGGGTCTTGCTTATGTTATGATTGATTGATAACATCTTAACGAAAACAATTTCATCTCCCAAGAAGTTGGATCACCACTATTATATGTGTCCAAGCATGAATTCCAATTTTGAATTAAATTTTTTTAGCTAGGTTTTGATCAATGATTTCTGGGTATACCTGTAGTTTCCTTTCCCACTAAACTTTCACAATATTTTTAACGGAATATCCCCATAAGTTCGAAGTTCAATTAAGGATAATCAAGGGGTGATTATGGGGTTCATACATCAAAAGGAATTCAAGGAGAATGCCGCAATTGAGAACAACGCTTGAGAATTTCTTATATGTAACTCTCTCAAACAATTGGATCAATGTGTGTTTTTATTGAGGTTTTCAAGGATTGCAAACCGAAATTTCAAAGAAATTTCATTAAAGCTAAAACATCCTATACAATCAGGAGCATAAGCATAATATTTAGATAAAATACTGAAATAGAAAATAACCCAAAGGTAATGTGTTATCTTTTCTTTTTGATAAAGATTGAGCATTGATATACCCACTGAGAAGTGTACGACAATATTATTTTTTAGATTGACTGCCAACTCTATCCTTTCACCAAAAGACAATTGCTTTAACAAAATTTATAGATTTTAACAAACTAGAACACATACCTCTATAACACGTACCTCTCTCGACATTTCCTAGTTTGAATTACAACTTACTAATCTTGTGGTTACAAAAGGTATGATCATGAACATAGTGGGATGATTTCTACTCCAGAATTTTCACAAAAAATGCTTTTGCATAAGCATTCTTCATCATATAAAAAAGGATTCAATCATGTCAAATCATAAGTAACTTAATCATCAAAGCATAATATTTTAAGAAGTAGAAGTAGGCCAATATGTCAAATAACAAACTAAACTATAAAGGCAACAAAAACAAAATATGTAAAGCCATAGTGACATCAAATTTCATTCTTTAAAATAAATTCAAAAGAAAACTACATATACTAAGTAAGCTAATGAAAAGCAAAGACAAGTTACACACATAAATCAAAGCCTATCCTATGTCTTATACCAACTACCACTAAACCTATGTCAAGTGAAATAAAAATGTTGTTGTAACCATTCACGCATATGTTATATGGGATGAACTATATTTTCACATTTGATGGGCACAAAATTATATTGTAGACTGATATAGATCAAAACATAGGCCATTAGTGGTCCATTTTCAGTGAATGATTTGTGAACTATTTTTTTTTATCTTATAACCCTAAAATATGATCCAAGAATGATTACATCCATAAGGATATGGCATCAAACATTTGGTCCTTATTTTCCGTTTTAGATTGGTTTATTGATGTGAATTTCTGGCATTCATCATAATTGAAATAATACTCACATATACCAACAATAATGGATTGTTTGTCTATAAGAATGACATATTCAATCTTCTCATCTCCAATCAATCCATAATTTTTAGATAGTACTTGGTGTCACTCTCCTACTTCCTCATTGCTTTGAAATACTTCTCGGTCATTATATATAGGCTTATGAGTTGAAAATGTATCCTCATGATTTGTTATGAGAAAAGGGGAAGATTGTTTGTCACGCATGAGATGATGTGGAAAATATGAGATATCAAGGTTTTGTTTTTCCACACTCACCGCTACCTCTTTTTCATTTTTTGAATAGAGTGTAGCTTGGAGCTTATTTGGTTTCAAAGTCTTATGTTGCACTACCTTCTCCTCTTAGATATAATTTAGAAAAAGAGTGTATCTAGAGCAAATGACTTGAAAATGATTATCAAAATCAACCAACTATAACTCCAAGGACCTACTTTACTATCATCATGTGACGCATGCTTGGAATTAAGGCATGGTAAGAAGAACAAGGAAGACTCTAATAAAGGTTCCCTTGTGTTTGATTTCTCAAAATACATTGGGAAAACATCATGATCTTTAGAATCTGATATGCAACTAGTTTGCACAGGGATTCTTAAATCTTTGTCTTGATTATGATTCATAGATTGGTTAATATTCAAAAATCCATTATCCTTTTGTTCAGTAATGTTTAACATAGGAATATCTAGTTTTATAGAATCATATGGTACATACACTTCTTTCTCAGTTACGTCCTTATTCAAAACTTGGTTGTTAGGATCCAAACCTATGCCAAAGTCTACGAAAGTTAAGTTTTTAAAATCATGCAATGCAGACTCTTTACTCAACAAATTAAATGCATTCAGGATATAATTTTCTTTTGAGATTTCAGATTCAAATTTTGAAGAACAAAGGGAAGAAAGAAGGTAGTAGTTATACCTAGGTCTGTTAGACGAAGAACATTTGTAATAAGATTTATCAATAAAATTTACAACCACTTTAATTTTCATACTTAAAGAGGGTTGAGGTTTATATACAAAGATTATCTTTTTCATTTTTTGTGTAGTCTTTTGCTTGTTTTGTTTCTCTTGCAAGGACACAACTTCATTATAGAAAATCTTAACTTGGTTTTCCAACTTAGTGGTTTTTGAATCATTTGATTTATTTTTAGCATACCTTGCATTACTCGAAGTAGAAGAAGGACAAATATCTAAGGGGTACCTTTTCAGGTATTTCTCAAGATTTTGTGATTCCTTGTAAGCTTCGCTTAAATCTCTTAGTCCTTTTCACAAAATGAACATAGCCATAGTTTTGGGAAGAACACATACATACCAGTAGGAAATGACTTAAGTTAGAGGCTTATGGTTAACATGGAGGAAACAAAAAGCTCGCCAAAAACATGTATTAAAGTCACGAATAGATTCTCGAGCTTCCACTTTCATTTCATGAATTTTTTGACACATCTTAACCATACTATAATCTTTTTTCATAATAATTTATGAAAATACTTTTAAAATTAAACCAATCATGA
>SNQJ01S0102577.1:1981-30580 GCA_010110895.2 Picea sitchensis
CCTTCTATTGCTTGATTAGGGTTTTAATTTAAACATTTAATGTAAAACAGTATGATTTTAGTATTTTGGCCTTGTCGGCCTTTTTATGACCTAAAAAGTAAAATTAGGTCATTGTACTATATAAATTGAGGGTTTTTACCTTCATTTTTTCATCATCCCTCACTCACCACTTGGTGAGGTCTGAAATTTGCGCCCTCCTTAAGGTTATTGGCTAAAATTGTGAGGCGCACTTGTTGAAGGAAGACATTTTTGGACTTTTATTGACATTTTGGCATTTCTCTTGGTGGAAGGTATTACAACTAGGGTTTGTTATATGATTTCTTGATTAAATGTAAGTGAATTTCTGCAAAACTTCTTAATTGAATGGTTGTAGTATTGTTTTTCTTGCATTTATGGTTATAATTTGTTGAATTAAACCCTAGGTGACAAGCACACATTGAAGGTCCTTGTCTCGTGTCCCTACAGCCATTTTATTTGTTGAAGTGAGATAGAGCCTTGCCTTAGCAACACTCTATTCTTTCTTTCTAGCCCTTGTTGAAGAGGATTGAGCCTTGCCATAGCAACACTCCATCCATCTTCTTCCATGCTAGCCGTTTTTCTCATTTCTTGAGCTAAGAAGGAGAAAACGCATCAAGGCCTAGTTGCCCTACACCTTGGTGAGCTGATTTTCCCTAGGGTTTCCCTGGTAAAGCCTTGCCATAGCAACACGTTACTTGCAAACCTTCTTGTCTTAGTTTTATGCAATCTTTTGAGCTAGCTGTTTTGCCATTGAGCTAAGGAAGGAGGAGATAGCACTGAGGCCTAGTTCCCCTACACCAAAGTGAGCCTCTCTCCCCTAGGGTTTCATCCTTGAGGCCTTGCCATAGCAACACCTCAAGGTTTAACTCTCTTGTCCTTAGTCTTTACCATTATCATTTGATCCTTCAGCTTTTGCGTCCTCCTTTTGACTCCATATACCCTAGGAACGCACTGACCTAAGGCCACATGTGTTGAGTAACTTGATCCTACAAACTTCTAATACATTTGAACAAACCCTGACCATACTAACCCTAGCCTAGACTAACTCTACTAACCCTAGTGTTGTCGTCATCTTTCTTCTGCTATAAACACCTTTGTGCGGCTATCATTTTACTTTTAAAGCAATTGAATGGTTGGTTAAGGCATTATCTATGAAGTGTTGATTTGTTACATTGAATGCCAAGTTGCTTTAGCATTTATTGAGAAGTGATATTGTAACCGTTGCTATTGTACAAACATTGACTTCGTCAATATATATTGCTCAATTGCTTATTGTCAGAAAAGTCATTGATTATATGAAGTACTAACCAGCAAGCAAGCTTGCACATGTAGTTTTATTGTTGCTTTGTCTCGGGCAGGTGATCTTATTGATTATTACTTCCGGTTATCTTTATTGGCTATAAGCCAAACCTTCTGATCAGGTGGTGACTTGTGAGGGGGATTATCATCACTTAGCCTTGCTAAAACCTTTTTCCTTCTCAAAACCCCAGGTCACCAGGGACGTCTCCCCTGGGCCTTACCTCCCTAAATAGAAAGAACCTTCCCATCGAGGTGACAGTGGGTGGGATTGGTTCAGTTATGCCAGTTTGGCCTCTTTTCATCCGTCTTTTATCCTAACTACAAACTGTGCAATAACAAAGACTTTTCCCTTTGACACTTGGAGACGAGGTGTAGTGGATTCCCTATCAGTTGATGACCACAGACTTCTCTATGATGTCTGATTTTATAGTTGGGATACAATGGATGGGTATGATCCTCAATAGTGGATGCGATCCTTTGAGGCATTACAGCTTATGGATGCAAAGTGGGCACGATGGTCGGACAATATGATCAGAGTGGCGCAGCATCAGCGTGATAGTTCCTTTTTGAGGATAACTTGGGACACTGGGATTTCAATAGGAGACAGTGCAGCAGTTGACACAGAGGCGAGAGCCAGTTTTTTCCTTCATGAGATTGATTCTCTAGCAGAGCAATTCCTTGGTGAGTTGATCGAGTTGTTGCAGCACCGAGTGGCCTCACTTGTGGGCGGTTTTTAAGAGACCTCGGATGTCAGTACATTACTGGACCACGTCTTGAGCGGAGGATGTTTCACCTCTTACAAGGAGGTTTGGGATCCTAGTATCATTTTCAATTTTAGTCTGGATCAGTCGATGGAGCGCCAGATCATGATGGCATTGCTTGAGGACAAGCAATCTTTGGGAAGGGAGGATTTGTCATGTCCCCATTTTTGGGTTTCCCCATTTTGTAGAAAAAGGGACTTTCGTGGCTTGTCAGTGGAGAAAAAGGAGTAAAACTAGGGTCATTTAATGTCACTTAGTTAGGAGATGTTATGTTTTTAAAGTGACATTAGGGAAATAAAGTAACCTTAGATTAATAAGTTACTTAACCATTATTAAAGTGACTTTTAATCTTAAAGTGAAAATTGGAAGGAAAGTAAGGGTTATATTTGATTTAGTCAAAAAGGGGAAAATCCTAGAAGTTACATTTGATTTGGTCAAACAGGGGGAAATTCTAGAAGGCATGGAAAAAGTATAAAAGAAGGGTAACCCCTCACTTCTCATCATTATTGATTTAATATCGTATTGATATCATTATTGGGGTTTTGGGCAAAACCCTTCCACTGCAGGTTTAGTATCGGTGGTGCAATATCCACCCTAGCTAGACAAGGAGGATCCATCCAGGATCTTCATTGGAGCTTCATCTTGGGTTTGTTTTCAGTTTTGGGTTGTAGTGATTTGCTTGGAGAGGTTGTAGCACTTGGAGGGTTTGATCTCATCTGTTGAGGAGGCCATGGCATGATTCCAAGTTTTTGGCTTGTATTGTATGTTTTCCATTGATGTATTGCAGTTGCCATAGCAGCCATTGGATTGGTGTATTCAGTCTCCATTCATAATAAAATATTCCATGATTCTCTTTTATTCCAAGTGTATCTAGGATGCTTGCAATATGTTTGACGAAATGTCTTTAGTAGAATGAATGCAAAATATTTGTGGAAAAATAACATAATTGCATAGAAATTCATAAAAATCCTCGCCTAGCTCTATTGGGGATATTACATTCCCTGATGATGTATAAGAAAGAGGTCTTTCTCTTTTACATAGGAGGTTTTTCATTTGAGAGTTTTGATTTTCAGCAACTGAAGAGGGAGAAACAAAGGCAGAGGCCATCAGAAATTGAAAATCTACCTGGTGCATCACAGTTTTGCAACAGCGAATAACATTCTCCTCCTTCCACTTCTCATCTCTTTCATTCTCATTCTCATTGTAAGCATTATCTGAGCAACAGGCTTTGTAGAGGGAAGCAATGAGGCCTGGGGCAGTGATTCTGTAATCCCAAACCCCTAGTGCAATTTTTGTCTAAATAAGATGGCTATTTCAGATCTGAGACTTTATAGTCCCCAACACTGGTACTACTATTTGATAAATGAATTGTTGGGTTTATTGTCAAATGAAGACCCAAGTTGTTGCCACTGGTAGTGGTAAATAATAAATTCAAGCAAGTTATGCTGGTTTTTTCCTCTTCATTTTCTGTCTCACATGGTGTTGAATAAACTGATGGATCTATGCTTGTTTTACCCATTTGTTTTTGTTGTCTAATAAATATTTTTAAGGAAAGGAGTTCTACCTCCTCCTCTACTCATATTTGTTCTTTTTCTGAGTTATTCGCCAAGCCGAACTAGATTATGGTGCCCATGGTTCAGAAGATCATTCCTATGGTTGAATCTTGTTAAACCCCCTTGCTGGTTGGCCCTTTTTGAATCACCTCCAAAATACAATTCAACATTCTTTTTCCTATTCTAAATCAATAGCAGAGACCGACCCCATGCACCATTTTTCTCTATTATAAATCCAATCTGAGCTTCATTTGTTTAAATAGGTCATCCTTGGGTAACAAACATGGACTCTTTTCTTTGGAAATATTGACAGTACCCCTCCTTTGGCCCGAGAACTGGCTCGATGGCCTAGAGTTGCATAGGAAGGTGCATCCTGCACACTATGCCCTACCATTTGGCCCCTCTATGAGAGATAGGGGAGAACTTGGGGGTCAACAGGAAGATCACACCAACACAATGGAACTTGGTGATAATACAAACCATTACTAGCAAGGTTTGTTTCACGGTAGGTTAGTTTCACCGTAGGTTGTGCTCATTGTTCATTGTCTTTAGTGTTAACTGAATTGTTTTACATATTTAGGTTAACTACGTATGTATAGTTAATCCAAGGTTAACTATGCTCATGCAGGTTCGCTACCAAAACAATGCAGTTAACGCTAAATACAAGCACTGACACAATGAAACTTGGCGTTAATACAAACCATTACCAGCAAGGTTTGTTTCATGGCAGGTTATGGCCACTGTTCATTGTGTTTAGTGTTAATTGCATTGTTTTATGGTAGCAAATCTTAAGGGTTTGTTATCTACAATCTTTGTTATATGTAACCTACAAGCTAGATACAATTAAAAATATATTAGTATCACTCAGTAGTGACTCGTGTGCAGTAGCACCACTTCCAATCTGTGTTTTATAATTTATACACTAACTAGTAGTTTGTCACTTGTCTACACCAACAAAGATTCAGATACCACTACCAATACCACAAGTGACAGGTAACGCCAGCAGAGAATTGAGATCGGAAAATACAACCATCAACAATACACCAGCACTGAGCAGTGAGCAGCAGTACACCACAGTTTACAAACTCTATTCCACCAGCACTGAGCACTAGCAGCAACACAAAATAATTTATGGACTCTATTACACCAGCACTGGCAGCAATAAATCAGCAAATTTATGAATTTTCCAATGGCATTGTATTCATCTCAAGTTGGCTGTGGAATTTGTGGTGGGAAGACTGGTGGTGAGAAAGGAAATGATGACCCTGAAGAAGATCAACAACATATATCTCCTATCAATTCTCCCGTGGATGTATATGACAAAGATCAGAAAAAAGAAAAAGAATCATGTAGGAATTGCTTGTAGAATTGCAGCAAGTGCAAACAAAATTTTACAGGCTCATAGCCTCATACACAAGGAATAAAGGCTAAAGCCCATTTTCTATGGGCTTCTAACGATAGATTTCATCATTGCACAAAAAAGACCTAAAAGGATGTGGATGGATTTCAGGGAGAGCAGAATGTTGCGGACTTAGCCAGCCAAGGTAGAAAGGAAGGACAGCAAGCTAACAATCTCAAAAAGAGGCAATTAAGTCCCCTTAATCGTTGAAGAAGCCTGCAAGAAACTAAACAGTGGACCATTGGGCAAAATGTTTGGCATGGGTGGGAGGGATGAGACGAACAGCAGAGCTGCAAGAACCATATTTGCATGTGGAATACCCTTCAATGTAGTGAGGTCACCATATGGTAAGATATGCTTAGGGCAGTTAATGAGGCTCCAACGGGTTACAAGAGGCCAAACTTTGAGAAAGTGCAGACTGCCCTTCTATGGAAGGAGAGATTGACTATTGGGAGTGTTGGAATCAGTTCATTCCAGTGGGAGCTGTAATGGCATCTCCATTTACTTCTGATGGTTACAGCGATACGGCCAGTAGGCCATTGGTAAACATTATAGTAATGTCTCCTTCATGCCCATACTTTTTGGGGTCAGTAGATGCTTCAAGGGAGGAAAGACTGCTGAATGGATCACTGATAAAATTTCAGAAGCAATTGAGGTTGTGAGCCCTTCAAACAGCGTGCAGGTCACTACATAGTACAAACAATGCATGCTTGAGCAAAGCAGCAATTGCCATTATTGAAGAAAGGTATGAACATATTTTTTGGACCCTGTATGCAGTACATAGTTTAAATCTTACTTTCAAATCCATTGTTGCTGAAGTTCAATGGATGAAAAAATATGTGAAAAAGCAAAAGAAATTTGGGATTTATCATTAACCACCAATATGCACAAACCATGTATCAAGGATTTACTAAACTTCAACTTGTAAAGGTTGGAGAAATCAGATTTGCATCCCACTATAAAATGATTAAGTGGCTAGTAGACATGAGGGAAGATTTGTCTTCCATGGTTGTTAATTAAAAGTGGCCAACATAAAATAAAACAACACTGACAAAGAAATCGGGCTTAGAACTACCATCCTTGATGAGCTTTGGGTCAAGCTGAGCTTTTTGTTTCCATAATGGAGCCACTGGTTGATTTGCCACAACTTTGTGATTCATATGTGCCTATGTTGTGTGACATTTATGAGGATTCCAACCATATGTTGGAAAAAAATCAGCAATTATTGAACAGCAGGTAACACTTTTGTATGACATCTTAAAGAACATAATCATTAGTATGTCAATTGGGTTTAGCTCGGGTAGTTGGGAGGAATGATTACGATCCTCCCCACCCAGTTTCAATTCCCTCAAGTTACATGTTGTAATGGCTTTGAGCCCTGTTGTTGACCAGCCTTGTGCCCTGACCATCCTCGAAACGAGGAGAATTACCCGGGCATTTTCTCCCGGGAAAATTTCTTCGGAAAAAAAAAGGACATAATCATTAGTAAATGAAACAAATACAATACCCATCTGCGTTCTTTAGCCTAAGCATTGAATCCAATGTACTATGATGAGGCGTACTTGGCTAAATTTGGGGGTAAGAGGAGGGCCCCAAACAAAGATATAGAGGAGGCAGTCATTAGAAAGCCCAAGAATGGAAAATCTCCAGGCCTCAAACTTCCAGTGGAATTGTACAAGAAGATGCAGCATGTGGTTTTTGGCCCTGCATATTTAAAAAGGTCCCAAGAAGCTATCCGAAGTGGTGATATGGGGGAGTTGGTCAATGAATGGGGTCCAATTACTCTTCTTAACGTCTCTTACAAAATTCTAGCCAAAGCTTTTGCTGGGGGAATTAGGCTATTGGTTTCTAAGATAGTTTGCAAGGAGAAAAATTAATCTATTGGGGGCAGATTTATTCTTGATAATCTTATTATTATAACTACATGGGAGGGGCTTAAGTAGGTATGGGAGTTTGGTCAAAAGGTGCTTTTTTTTAAATTTATTTTCATAAAGCTTATGACAGAATTGAATGGGACTCCATCCTTAACATGTTGGGCTTTGGCTTCTTTTATCATAGGTCAGCCACGTTTATCTTCTCATGGGCCTCAGCAAGAGTTAGTGCAAATGGTGTGCTTTCTAGCTCTCTTCTTCTACAATGCTATATTTGACAAGGTCTCCTTCTTACTCCATATCGTTATGTGATTGTAGTAGATGTCCTAGATTATTTGTTGGAGGATACTAGATTGCAAGGGCAAATTAGAGGTATCTCCTTGCCTAGTGGTAACCACTACTTCTTAATGTCCATTTCGTGGACGATTCGTCCCTAATGCCTGAATTGACTCAGCAATCTGTGGAGAGTAGTAATTTATTCTTGGAAACTTTTGCAGAAGCTAATGGAGTGGTTGTTTGCGAGCACTGAGAAGAAAACAGAGATCTTTTTTATGGCCAAGATGACCCTCCTCATTGGCTAAACCATAAATGGAAGTTTATTGAACCTAGAGAGATCATTCCTAGATCACTGAAGTTATGTGATTGTACTAGATGTCCTAGATTATTTGTTGGAGGATACTAGATTGCAAGGGCAAATTAGAGGTATCTTATTGCCTAGTGGTAACCACTACTTCTTAATGTCCACTTCGTGGGTGATTCAGCCCCAATGCCTGAATTGACTCGGCAATCTGTGGAGAGTACTATTTTATGCTTGGACACTTTTGCAGAAGCTAATGGAGTGGTTGTTTGCAAGCACTAATAAGAAAATAAAGATCTTTTTTATTGGCCAAGATGACCCTCCTCATTGGCTAAACCATAAATGGAAGTTTAATGAACCTAGAGAGATCATTCAGTATTTGGGCATTCCCTTTAGTTTTCAAAATTCTCTTATTGATCAATGGAAGTGGATCATGGCCAAGTTTGAAAAAAAATTCACACTTCAAATCATCTCTATCTTCCGCTTGCTGGGAAGGTTCCAATTGTTGACAAGATCTTGATTCTTAGCAGTCAAGCAAATCAATTATTCCTCGTCTTTTCCCTTCTCAAGCTACTTATAAAATGTTGGAGAGCATTCTTGGAAGTTTTCTTTGGGGCAAGCAAGGTGGGGCAAAAGGGATTCCTTTGGTGGCTTGGGATCTCTACAATTCACCAAGAGATCAAGGGAGATTGGGCCTCCCTAAAGTAAGAGCTCAAGGGGCAGGTCTTGGTAGCAAATGGGTAGTTTGCAAAGTGAAGAGGGATGCTCCTTGGCAATTTTTAGTTCGACGCGGAATTCAGCAAGCTCAACACAATCAGAGAATTAAAGGTCCCTTTCAACTGTGTGAAATAATCAGTAATGCTCAAGCTTTCGTGATTTAATGTTTTGCCCCACTTAAGAATGTGTGGGTTGCTTCATGGATTGTTTCTTGTTTTCTTGCTTGGAAATTTGAGGGACCTCGCCTAGGATTTGGCGTCATGATTGATTTGGACATTTTTGTCCCCCAATGGTCATAGGTTTGCAAGCAAAGGATTGGCCAAGAAAGGTCTCTTCTTTTGGAAGGATTTGTGGAATCATGATTGCCAACAATGGCACACATGGCATGCTCTTAACTGAGCTCAAAAGCTCAATTGTTTGGACAAAGCAGTTTTAGAGGGCCTATGCATATGATTCAGTAAGGTTGTCTTTTGAAAATGCACCTACATGAGTCAGGGCTGTTCTGGAGGTATTGGAGATGAAGGAGTGAAAAGCCCTTTTACATCTATGTGGTAAAGGACCTTTATGATCCTGTAAGGCACTCATCCAACATTGCCCCTCACTTGAACGAAAGGTGGGGGTTGAGGGATCGTATGGCACATTGATTGAGGAGATGGCAGTCCATTTGGTAATGGCACTCTTCTTTTAAACACAAAGTATGGGAGTAGCTTCTACTTCATCAAGGGTTGGCTGTCAAGAGCAAGCTTCATAAAGTTTGTGTAGCATATGTTGCTTGTGCCCTGTGTAGTAAGGATGAAATGGTTGGGTATGATTTTTGGGGATGGTCATCTACCGGAATTTTTTGGGCATGGTTTCAAGCTCAATTCCACTCCCTTTTCACTGCCCTGCTCTCATGGAAAGTTTCTCTCCTAGGGGACACTTGGATGATTAGGGACAACTACAAATCTCTGTGGCACACAGCTCAGCTTACTACAATTAGTTTTCTGTGGAAACATCAGTGTAAAGTTACTTTTCATGAGGACCCCTCTGCCTTTAGCCTAGGGGAATTGTGGAGCTTTAAGCAAGAGTTGGCTTTGCTTGTGAAAGTTTAATTTAGTGCCTTCCTTCAGGAATCAGGATGTTGAGTCCCTTTCTCTTGGTGCACAGGCTCATATGCTTTCCTTTTTGGCCCTTTTAGGGTGGGATTTTCCCATTACCCTGTTGTTAGTATGCTGTAATTCTCTTTGTTCTATATGATGTATTTATTTGTTCTAGGAAGTAATATATGCAGTATTTCTTAAAAAAAAACAGTTCTCAAAGATGGGAAGGATGTCTAAAACCTGGAAGAGAATCTAAAATAAGTCTAAGAATCTTTTCATCTTGACGTAGCATAAATATCCCAAAGATGTATGAACACTATATTTTCATGCACATAGGAAAGGTGAGTCTTTTTCGAAACACATGAATATACACATAGATTCTCATGACAGACCCCCTGCTATTTCAACATCATGCAACCCAACAAAAACAGTCACAGCGTTCTGTAAATACTAATTAAAAACTTTGCAAATATGTTCCTGTGAGTATAAAGAGCACAGAATAGTCAAATTGCTACCTCTTGGAAATCTTCAAAGGAAAATGTTTTTGCACCGTCACATCGGGTAACAGCTTGCTGATGTTGTACAACTAGCATAGGATGATGGTGCCTGATGAGTTAGCAATATTAGCTCTTCACGAAGAACATATGAATATTTACTAGACATAAGATAATTATAGACCAGTGAGAGATGTTTGAGCTATGTTCATTCCCCGGTATCAAGTAGATGGAAAAAGTTACCTCACATCATCTACTGATTTCCCTAATTTCATGGTGTAGCTCTGACGTGGGCAAAGTAATGCCAGGCTTGGACTTATTTCCTCTGAGGAAATTAGAAGTGAAGAATCATCAGTCTTGTCAGGGGAAACTGACCCATAGCTCAATACCAAGGAAAGATACAAACGACTGGCAGCTGCAGTACCATGGTGCATGATTTCCGTTATTTCCCCAACCAATGCATTGATCCATTTGAGGGCATTGGCTGGAGATGCACTACTGTCACAACTTCCAGATTCTTTTACTTTCAGGGCTGGTCCAATATGCACAAAAACAAGGTCAAACTTGCTAGTATCTGCTACTGTGTCTTCTTGTAACCCTAACATACTCAACAGTTCAGATGCTGCTGAAAGAGGATCTGGAGGCTCCTCTGACTCTTCTGAGCTTACCATTTTGTTCCTAAGTTCATGCAAGAGTGTGACACAAAAGCCCACTCTTTCGCCAAATATCTTAGCAGTGCCAGAATTTGTTACCATAGCAGCATTCATTCCCATAAACCTGAAGTTCAATAGTGAGCATATATTGGCTTAAAAACTATTTTTAGAAACATGGCTTAAAGAAAAGGCCTAGTCAAGACATTAAACCAAAAAACAAATACCTCTCTGCTATCCTCGGAATACTTGCATGTTCCTTACATTCCCAACTGGCATGCGCACCAGCATCAGCACTGTTCTCAACTGCTTTTTCTTTCTGCATGCCCAAACAAGATATTTTTACTCAATCAAGTGACGCATAGATCATGTAGTAAACAAGTCAGTGGTCTTATAGACATCGATTGGATAAATTGACGGACTGAAATCTAGATAAAGCAATTATCTTACCGAATAGAATTCATGTAAATCCAACAGTTGTGCTAGTTCCCTCTCCATTCTCTCATCTTCACTCACTGTAAAACACCAAGCCAAGGTAACGTTGCTTCAATATCGATGATCATTGTTCATGTAAAAGCCATTTGCTGTAGCATAATAAGCTGTGCAATACACCCTAAATATGTTTGATAATAATGCTAAGTTTTAAAATATGAAATACAATCCCACTGTCCAGATGGAACTCCACAATAATTGATCAGAAACTGCGGTTTGACATTGAACCCAAAAGCTCAAAAGGCGTTTCCAATAAACCTAGAATATCAAAAACACTAATATGTTCATTTTTCATTAAAGAGAAAGAGAAACATATAACATGCCTTGCGGGGGAAGATCTCTAAGTGCAAGGAAACCACAGCAGCCTTGGGAAGCAAGAGCGTGTAGATGAGAATGAGAAAGACCAAGAGCAGGCATCAGGCCATCCCCATAGATCAACAAAGCACGAGAAGGCTTGTCCGCCATATTTTCCCTTTGTTTTGTGCAGAATGTATTCTCCTCTTTGCTTTCCTTCCGTCACAACGTTGTAGTATGACACTGTTGCTTTGCTTTGCGGCAATGCTTGCATTAATAAATAACTTTTGATTTGCACTTTCCCGGCGGATCGCCGAAACTTCAAGCTACGTGGACTCTCATTTGCTTTTTTACTCTACTTCTTTCGGGAAGCATCTTTGAGTTGGTTTGTCTTTTTTAATCATTTTGACATAGCCTCTGACCTCTGATCTAGTTGCTGGTGTGTGAGAATGATCAACCTACATTCTTTGAATGGAAATATTCACAATCACCAACTAAATTAATCATTAAACAAACATGATATTTGATTCAAACCACTGGTTATAAACTAGGTCTAATCCTTCCCATCTATGTTCATTGGATTGTGTACGGTCTTTGATTCAATCGATTGATTATAAACATGATATTTGATTCAAACAGCTGGTTATAAATTAAGTAACCATGATCCCTTCATTGGATCGTGTTTTTTATTTAAACATAATAAATTAAATTAAGGTTAAATTTTGAAATTATTTTTTTTATTTTGAAAATAATTAAAATTTAGATTTGATAATGATTAACATCTACTAAAACCAAAATTGGTTTATTAACCTTAAGAAATTACTTGCATTTTTTTAAATATTATTTGGATACTTTAAAAGTATTCCAAAATCACTATGTTAAAAATGTATTAAATTCATATTATATAAAATTAATTAAAATTTAATGTATAAGTTTTAATAAAAAAATTATCAAATTCATGTTAGAAAATTAGATTATCTTTAAAATTATATGTTTGATAAGATTTTAGATTATCTTTAAAATTATATGTTTGGATAACATTATTACAATTTTCTAAGTAAAATATTTTGAAAAAAATAATAATAATTTTTTCTTGAAATTAAATATTTATTTTGAAATAAACAATTATTTTTAAAATATATTTATTTTAAAAAATCTTATAAATAAGTCAAATTTTGTTAGGGTGATTGGATTTTGAGGGTTTTGTTTTCTAAGGTGGACGAATGGTAGTTGGGAGGAGACACCCAAAAAAATCTAACCATGTTAAGGGTTGGTGTGAATTCCTAGGTGATTTTTATGGCTTAGATGCCCAACATGCAACGGACAAGCTAACAAACAAAAAGAAATCTTATAAATAAATATTTTAATGACAACTTGCATCATTAGCTATAATGTAAGTTTCATAATAAATAGTTCAGATCCAAAAGGGTAAGGTATCTACACCTCCATAGACTTTAATAGTTGAATCGTTACTAGGAGGGGGTCCCTTGTCCCACAAACCAAGGGTCTAAAACTTATTATTATTATTATTATTATTAAATAAACATCTTTATAACTATTTTATAATACTTCAATGATAAATCCTCGGATAGGGTGTCAATCGATGGCCACATTGTACAAGAGATCATGTACGTCAACCACCCCCCCCCGAGGGTGGCGCCACGGCGGTGTTCGTTTAATCCAACTTCGTTCAACTCTGCAAATGCACCTACAACTGTCCTCCACCAGGTACGACGCTCGTGTGACTCTGATGGCTCTCCATACTCTTCTGCGGGCTAATTTCTTCGCCTTCCCTATGAAGATTTCTCATTCCACGCATCCCTCTACCCAGCAAGATCTCCTTCCTCTGCTTGTTCATCCTTCCATGCTTGATTTCCTTCATTGTTCCGGGCTCCTCCCCTTCGTCTCGAGCACTTGTATCACCCTCACCACCCTTCTGTGTGATTTGTCCCGGTGTCTTTCTATGCCCAGAATGTGAGTTGGTTTGTTACGAGCTAGCTCTCGCTCAGCCCAGAGTGGTCGCACTCCCTACACTTATCGTCCTCCCAGTCCTTGTTGCACCTATCCCTTCCACACTAACATGGCTCATCGTTCCCCCCCCCTCCTCTTGGCAAAGCAGACGACCGCAAGCCACCCTCTGTTCCTCCCACAACTTCCACCACAAGCTCGCATCCCCCCAATCTGGATGTAGATTCCAGTTCAGTCCCTTAGCCTCCGCCTCACCCAATCTTCACTGATGCTCAGAGGGAAACCATCTTGGAGTTGCATCATGACAATGCAGAGATGAAATTTCGACATGAGCTAATGGAGAAGCGCTTGGACTGACTTTTGGACTTGGGCACACAGGACCCTGCACAACGTCGCACCACAGAGGAGTTGCTACAGGTTACCATGGAGCCAAAGTGGCCAGATTCGTCTGAGCACGCCTTCCCCTATAGCTACACAAGCAAGTAATCTACATGGACTGTTATTTTTTGTTTTTCCTAGCCTCTGTGTGGCCTACCAAACCACAAAGTTATTTCTTTTGTTATATTTCTAAGCTTCGTATTATATATTGTTAATCATGTCATTATGTTAGATAGTAACTGCTACAATAAAATTTTATGAAACTTCTATCTTTGATGGTGGGGCTGGTTTTCTTTCATAACAACCTCAACACCAGTTTTTAGGACCTCATATGTAAATTTTGATTTTGAAAATAATACAAACTACTAACTTACAAAAAAAATATTTCAATAATAACTTGTACCATGTATAACATAACTTTATTATTTTAAATGCATTGATTAATAAATTCTAACAAATATTTAATAAAAATCATTAAAATTTATTTTAATAATTAAAAAAAAAATATATATATATATATATATATATATATATATATTTCACTTTTCAATTAATTTTAATAAAGATCTATTTCAATTTTGAGAATATAAAAGCTTTTCAATATTAAAAATAAACTATAATAATAATAATAATAATAATCTATTTTTCCCCTTGTTTGTGGGACAAGGGTAAAGTCTACGAAGGTTTACATACCCTACCCCTCTGGATTTGAACCTATGACCTCTTAAGAGGAAACACATGTTCTTAACCATTAAACTCAATGTTGTGAATATAAAACTTAAAAACTATTTCAATGATGAGAATATAAAACTAAAAAACTATTTCAATAGTGAGAATATAAAAGTTTTTCAATATTAAAAATATACGCAGCTTTTATTTTCATAACATGTCCCCTCAGGTGCATTTTAATCAAATAAAATATCACATATTTTTATTTCTATAAAAAAAAAACGAGATTATTTTTAAAACACTTTGAAATTATATATATATATATATATTACAAACACCATTAAGAAAAATGATAAAAGCCTCAAAATCATATGAAATTATAAGAATGACTAATAGACAAATGAGTTATTCTACACTAAGTTTCAAATTAAAATAATATTTAAAAAAAAACCATAGTCAAATGAGTTATTCTACACTAAGTCTCAAATTAAAATAATATTTAAAAAAAAACCACAATTGCTAAATTTGTGTTTAGTTTAAGATTTTAATCAAATAAAATATCATTAAAAAACTAAAATTATATGAATATTTTAAAAAGTTTTGAAATTTAAAAGAGATTTGGAATTTTTTAAAAAAATTATAAATGTTAATAAAAAAATGATAAGAGTATTAAAATCTTAAATAATTTTTTATTTTTTATTTCTTTTTAATGTGGATAGTCATCACTAGCTACTTGACTTATTACCATTATTCAACTAAAACCATGGCACCTAAAATGATTAGTTGATGTTACCATTAATCAAGGAAAACCATGACACCTAAAATGATTAGTTGATGTGTAGCACACCCGACCCCCTAACCCTCTCTTAGGTTGGTGGGATGTTAAATTTCTCTTTCTCAACTCAACTCTTGCCTATCTCTAAGGTTCATAGATGGATTCTTCTCTCCTTGGGCTCTCCAACGACTATGACCATGCCCAAATCCGATCTCTGGATTTGAAGTTACAGCCTCTCGAAGTTAATCCACTCTCTCATTGTCAAAATCCACCTTACTACCACGTGGCTTCCTACCACTCATTCCATTTGATGTGGCGTTAGCATGGCGTCGATTTGGCACCTACCCCTAACTCACTGCTCAAAGGTTTCGACTCCATGAAACCTTTCGTCGTCGTCATCGGGGTCTATCCCCCATGAGATATCAAACACCTCAACACTAGATGTTCCAACGACGAACCTTCCAAAGGTTCATTCCCATATCCAACGGCTCTCGGTTCTGACCTTCGACAACTCTAATTATATTGGTGCCCCAACTTGCATGGTTATTAACATTCATCCCACCAATTCTTTGCTTTAGTGAGCCCATGGGTCCTACGGCGAATCCACAGTTGAGATCTCATCTCGCTCGCATGTCGATCAATGATTGTTGTTCGAACTAAAGATCTCGTCGTAGTCGGTACATGCTCCTATCCTCACTTTTGGACCCATGCTCGACATCCTCTGACGAACGACTGGGATCTCACCTCATCCAGATCTAACGATTTAGGTTACAGTTGAAGTCATAAGGGCTTCCAACCCTCTCTAGGACCACTCATGTCCATCAACCATTCCATTGGTGACACTTGTCACCCCCAGAGACATATTGGTTGTCGTATTGGCACGCCACGTCGACATGACATCATCCTTCCTTTTCTCACTTAAACGAAGCCTACGATGATCTACGACAGAGGTCAACTCTCGCCTATTTGTCAATCAATGACTCTCGTTAATCCTCAAGCCTTTATCGTCGTCGTCAGAGCTCCTTGCTCCCACTCTTGGTCATTTTAAGGAATCAACCTCCCAACGAACGGTCCCGATCCACTCATCGCACCATCCAACGTCTAACTATGGTTTTGGGATTTCTTCGTCGTCAGCCATCTCTCTTTCTCGACTCCACAGCTCGAGATTCCCAATGATCTTTCCTTTGAACGTAAGTTTGTGATCCATGCATCACATTGAATCAATGACTAAGGTTTTCCCTTATCATAACACAGAGTTTCCACTGGCTAACGGTCCGAAAATCGAGACTTAGCCCATTCATGAGTTCTACAAGGATTTTACCAGGCCTTCAAGAGTCGAAAAATCACTCTAAGACCATCAAAGACTCCCAGACTTCACCCAATGGGAGTTCTTGCATATCTTGCAAGCTTTCCACTTGATGAATGAGATTCCCTCGGGACTCAAGGTCCTCTACTCCTCATAGGGACCTCCCAGACACCATTAGACTCTCATCATCGGGTAAATGGAGTTTTTGTCCATGTCCTGCAAACTTTCCTCTCAAGCTGCAAGATCCTTAGGGACTCAGATTGTCCATACTTGTTCGATATCACGGTTTAATAGATTAAACAAGTAAAGACTATAACAACATATCCTAATTACTCAAGAGTTCAATTCATTGATTGTAAGCATTCACATTTCCCATTTAAATCAAACAAATACATAATTACACCATTCATGCACAGTTAAACAAATCAAGTTAAATACTCATATAATCATGGAAATGTCCATAACCAACTGACTGAGAGAGGACGCCTTTCCTCCCAACCTTAGGCCATACTATAGAGTGCCTTCCTACAATATGTCACCCTTGTTCCAAGCCATGATACCATGAGGGGAATGATTCAGTTGGTTTCCAAGCTTAGGATGATCCAAGAAAGTTACTCTCCTTCCTCCACTGTCAATAGCAGAAGTTTCTCCCTTCCCATTGAGCTCGGGGTCTCTACAGGTTTATCAGGTAGTTTATCAATTGGATTTCCTCTTCACAAGGGAGTCTCTTCTCTGTTATACAGTCCCTCAGTGACCTCGCCTTACCAGTGTCGGTTTCTATCCAATAAGTACCAAGTTGTAGCCCTCTTTTTCTCCAGTCTAGATCCGAGTCTTCTTTGTTTCAGGGTGATCATCATAAAATTGGACAAGTTTCCTATTTTCTTCAAGAAAAACTCTCGACTTGTTCTTATCTTCAATCTGTGCTCATGAACACCTTTGTTCACTACATCGTTGCTATGTGAGCATGTTTCTCACTTATTCTTTCTTAGGTTGGCTCTTTTCAGCTCCTTTGTGCTTTGTTCTCTCCTTTTTCGCGTTGTTGTGTGTGTGCACTCCTCATGTTTTCTCTCTTCTTCCAGTAGTCTCCTCCTTCTTGTTGGTTGTTCGGTGGTGTTTTTCCACCTTTGGTCTCTTCTTCCTCCAATCCTCTTCAAATTCCCATGGCTTCTTGCAGACACAACCTGTAACCTGCAATTCTTATCTTGAAGGGGAAAATATGTGGTGTCCTTTGCGTTAGTTTGTTCAGTTGACCCCTTGCCTTCTTCAAGAGACCAAACTGTCAGTAGTTATTAACTGCCTCAACCACCGGTCTGGTTCCTCATAATCGTTCACATGGTTCCACACTGATCCAAGAGGATCTCCACATGGAAAATTCCTACTTTGCACACCATGGGATAAATCATTAAAAAATTTGATAATAGGTGGCAAAGAATAATTAATATTCATGAATGAATTAATTAAATTATAAAAATGATTAATACTTAAAATGAGTACGAGAAACTCATGTATTAGTYATGTACATTGGAAAAATGATTAATGCTTGAAGTGAGTTTGAGAATCTCACATATTATTCATTTAATTGTAAAAAGGGAAATTAGTTTTGAGAATCCAACTCACAAATTAGCTTCCTAATTTTAAGGGGAAATTGGTTTCCTAGTCTCAAGGAAGAAGTTAAGGGTCTCATGAGTTAGTTGAGATGCTTTCTCATTTTTGTCCTTGAGTGGTTATTAGATCCTAAATTTGTAGATCTTGTCTCTTTGAATTATGGATTTAAGGAAACTATATAAACTCATCATGCAATCTTTGGGAAAAGACACCCCCTTTGGGGGAATCATCCTGTATGGATCCCTTTTGGGATCATTCTTTATGGATCCCTTTATGGAGTCGATGAGAGAGCCCATTTGATGCCACATGCTTGTGAGAGACCAACCTTTGTCAGAGGAGATCGTCTCTTTGTAGGAGAGACATGGCCACATGCTTGTGAGAATCTAGCTCTTTACATTGTGCATGAGAGAATCTCTTCAATACTGACACATGTTGTGGGAATTCTACTGCCACTTGTTGATGTGGGAATTCATCCCTTTGCGTTGTAAAGGAGAGTATCTTTGAAGAAGAGAATGAAGTGGTTCATGGATTTTATGAACCCAGAGACGTAGCCAGAAGGTTCTGGTGAACTTCATTAACAACTTGGTGATCTCTTGTCTCGTGTTTTCTTATGCATGTTTTTATTTCCGCAATTATGATTATTAAATGCATTAATTAATGGATTATGAGACTAACAACACATTCACCAAGTTAATATTCAATTCAGATTCAAGTCTTCATAAGCACACCTTTTCACCTTTAATGCAATGAAGTTCAATAGATCCGCAATTGTAAATCTGACCTTAATCAAGTGGCGTAGAACCAAGTCAAGTTCGGTATCAGTGTCACCCCGGTTTCAGATCACACACAAACCCAGTATGCCGGTAGGTGTATGTTTATTCCTTGCAAGCACAAGCTAGCTTGTTAAACAAACTTCTTGTTTTCTTCACTAAAACATCTCAGCTCCACCTTACCCAACCACTCAGTCAATTCTTGCTTCATCAGTTCCCACTTTTGTATCATGGCCATTACCTTCAAGGTTGTTCGCTCTCAGACAGTTGTTTCATATTTTTATTAATTAAAACACAACTACATGCTTCATAATCACATCATATGAAGTCTTAGCATAATTAAAGTCTTGGGGGAAAACAGGGTGTTACATTCTCACCCCCCTTAAAAGAAACATCGTCCTCGGTGTTTAAAACACCATGTATATACAATTATACAAAAAACAAAAATGGGTATGTCAATCTCATGGCATCTTCCAGATCCCATGTAACCTCATCTGCTCCAAAGTGCTTCCATTGCACTTTGACCTACACGATGACTCGGTTCTTAAGCATTGTTTCTCTCTTGTCTAGGATGCATTTAGGTTCGGGTTGGAACTCTTTCTCTGGTTTCCCCTGTATCACAGTCCAATCAATAACATGATTAGGATCATGGACATATTAATTTAATAAAGATACATGAAATACATTATGAGCTCTAACAATAGGTGGTAAAGCAAGTATGTATGCTACTAATCCTATTCTTTCTAGGACTTCAAATGGTCCATGGTTGCGGGATACCAATTTAGCACACATTCCCATTCTCGGGGAACTTCTCTTGGGTTTCACTCGGAGATACAGATGATCTCCCACTTTGAACTCTTTGTGAGTCCTCTTATTGTTTGCATAACTCTTTTGTCTGTCTTGGGCTACTTTAATATTTTGCCTTACTTTAACCATTGTTTGCTCCATCGCTTTCAACAATTATGGTCCAAGTGTGATTCTATCCACTGGGTTGTCCCAATTGATTGGAACTCTACACTTCTTTCCATATAGAACCTCAAAGGGCTCAACTTCAGTAATTCTTGGTAACCATTGTTATAGGAAAACTCTACCAAAGGTAGATACTCTTCCCACTACTTGGGTTGATGTGTGACATGCATCCTCAACATATCTTCTAGCACTCTGTTCACCCTCTCGGTCTGACCATATGTTTGAGGATGGTAGATCATACTAAATGCCAACTGCATTTCCAATCTTGCAAATAAGCCTCTCCAGAAACTTGAAGTAACTTGGCATCTTTGTTTGAGATTATGTTCTTGGGAAAACCATGCAATCTGAAAATTTCCTTCATAAAAACGTTAGCAACATCTATGGCTTTGAAAGTAGATTTAATGGGGATGAAGTGAGTTGTCTTGCTTAACTTATCCACTATAACCACATGATTGCATCATGTTGCTTGATTGTCTTTGGTAGACCAATAATAAAATCCATCAAAATCGTTTCCCACTTCCACTCTGGAATAGGTAGAGGCTGCAATAGACCTGTAGGATGTATGTGCTCAACTTTCACCTGTTGGCACTCTAAGAATTTTGCAATGTACTTGGCGATATCTTGCTTCATTCCAGGCCAATAATACAATTGTCTTATTGTTGTTACTATCTTTTGATAACTAGGGTGACCTACATAGGGTCTTTTATGGAACTCATCCATGATCAAATGCCTTAAATATGTTGAATTAGGCACATACACCATGTTTTTATACAACAACATATTATCAACCTCGAGTTGATATTCTTCATATTTCTTCTCCTTGGGTTCCTGTTGTAACCCTTTTATGACTTGATTGAAGAACTCATCTTCCTGCAAGATGGTTCCAATCCTCTGCTTGATATCAGACTCCCCTACACTTGTTGTTGCTAAGTGTACTATTTGTACACTTCAGCTGAGTCCGTCTGCCACTCTATTTTCCTTTCCTTTAATGTGTTTGATTTCGAAGTCAATTTCACTAATCGACGCCATCCATCTGGCTTTTCTGGAATTCAACCTTGACTGGTTGAATAGATACTTTAGACCACAGTGGTCTGTCATTAGGACAAATATTCTCCCGAGCAAGTAATGCCTCCACATCTTCAATGCATGCACGATTGTTGCAAGCTACAGATCGTAGGTGACACACTTTTTCTCATGCTCATTCAAATTTCGTGATTCATAGCAAATCAGTTTCCATTCTTGCATAAGAACTCCATCGAGTCCCTCTTTGCCAGCGTCAATACAAACCAAGAAATCCTTTTCTGGGTCTGCAATCTTCATAACAGGGGCATTGGTCAAGAGATGTTTCAGTTGCTAAAAGATGGCCTCACACTCTAATGACCATGCAAATCTCTTCCCCTTTCTCTGTAATGAAGTAATGGCATTACTGATATTGGAGAATCCCTTTATGAACCTTCTGTAATATCCATCCAACCCCATGAAGGATCTTACTTCTATTACATTTCCAGGGGCAGGCCAATCCATGATTGTCTTTATCTTCTTGGGATATATTACCAATCCTTCTGTTGATATTATGTGGCCTAAATACTGGATTTATTTTTGGAAGAAATCACATTTTTTGAACTTGGCATACAGTTGACGCTCTCTCGACACTTGTAGCACCATTCTAATATGTTCTTCATGTTCTCATATGTTCTTGGAATACACCAAAATGTCATCCACAAATATCAAGACAAACTTGTATAGATATTTGTTGAGCACACTATTCATCAAACACATGAATGTGGTTGGTGCATTTGTGAATCTAAATGGCACCACTACAAACTCATAGTGTCCATACCTTGTTCTAGAGGTTGTCTTGTGGATGTTCTCATCCTTGATTTTGACTTGGTGATATCTTGACCTCAAATTGATTTTTGAAAAAACTGTCTTCTCTAAGTTGGTGAAAGAGATCACCTATCCTAGGAAAATGATACTTGTTCTTGATGGTCATCGTGTTCAACTGCCTATAGTCAATGCATAGTCTCAAGGTACCATCTTTCTTTTTTACAAACAGGGTTGGTGCTCCCCATGGGCCCGTATACACTTGGCCTAATGTAACCTTTTTCCAACATTTATTTTTGATGTACCTTCAGCTCCACCAACTCAGGCGTACTCATTTTATAGGGTACCTTTGAAGCTGGTACTGCTCCAGGCACAATATCTATTGAAAAATCAATATCTCTTTTCGGAGGTAGCCCTGACACATCCTCTGGAAACACATCTCTGAATTCCCATAGCACAAGGTGATCTTCAACTTTTAGCTCCTTGTTTTCTACTAATCTAAGTACTTGTATAGCATACAAGGGACACCCTTTTCTGTTGAACTTCTTGAGTTGCAATGTCAATATCTGTCTTATTGAAACTGGATTTCTAATGCCTTGCATAATTATTTCATTGCCTTCATTATCTTCACATTCCAAAACCTTCTCATAACAATTTAGTTTTGCCTTATGGGAAGCTAGAAAATCCATACCCAACATCACATCATATGAGCCTAGGGGTAGGATATTCAAGGCTTCCTGAGTCTGCAGTCCATTCATTTCAATTGGACAGGCTCCAATCACCTCAACCACTTTCCTCTTTGTTCAAGTGGCTAATTGAACCAACCATGCTCTTGCATGTTTCTTTCTTTATAATGAGCATGCTTCAACAACTCAAGGTGAAATACAACTGAGGTTAGATCATGGGTCAATTAAAATAGAGATAGGTTGCTTTGTAAAAGTACTTTCCAATTCCACTATAGAGGGTTGGTGGTCTGCTTGTTGATCTTCCACAACTACATATATTCTTGCCACGCTTCTGGCTACATCGTTGATTGTAGTTGTTGCTTGTACATTATACACCTTTTTGATGTCATGTTGCATGTGGGGACAATCCCTCAATAGGTGTGTTTCTCCACAACCCCAACACTATAGAAGCCCTTTCTTTGGTTCCTCTACTTTTTCTTTTTCCTGCTCTGTTGGCCTGTTTCCACTTTGAGATGGAAAATTCTGTTGATGTACACTTCTACTTGGTTGACCAAACTATACACCCTTCCTTGAGTTCTTATATGGGAATGACTTGAATCCCTTCTTCTGGAATCCACTATTGTCCTTCCTCTTCCAATCTTTTGAAGGCTCTTGCTTATGCTTAGACTGATCGTAGCAACACTTGGCCTTCTGAATAGTGTCTTCTAAAGTCTTTGGCTTGTCAAACTCGATCTAATGCTGGTAAGATTGTGGTAATCCACTGAGAAAATGTTGCACTATTGCTTTCTCATCCTTGAAGTAAGGCACATACCTCAATACTCTATAAACCTTTTGGCATATGCATCCATGGTAAGTTGTCCCAACTCATGCTCATGGAATTCCTTGATTTTGTCATCATAATACCTCTCTGATAGGTAAGTCTTCCTGAAGTATTTCTCAAATTGTTTCCAAGTCAGTTTGCTTTCTTTCAATCCCTTGACTTCCTTGAGGTCTTCCCACCAAATGGAATCTCCTCCATTCAGGTTAAAAATGACCATCCTCACCTTGGTATTCTTGGAGTAATTGTCTACCTGAAAGTACTTCTTCGGACCAAATAGCCATGCCTCGACTTCTTCTCCCTTCTTTATCTCTCCATCGAAGGTGAAGTATTTCTCAAACTGTTTCCAAGTCAGTTTGCTTTCTTTCAATCCCTTGATTTCCTTGAGGTCTTCCCACCAAATGGAATCTCCTCCATTCAGGTTAAAAATGACAATCCTCACCTTGGTATTCTTGGAGTGATTGTCTACCTGAAAGTACTTCTTCGGACCAAATAGCCATGCCTCGACTTCTTCTCCCTTCTTTATCTCTCCATCGAAGGTAGGCAACTTAGCCTTCTTGAATTCTTCAATCAAAGAGCTTTGAGAATTCCTTTTCTTCTTTCTCTTCAAAACACTTGAATCCATGCCACTACTAGACAACTCTACTGAAGTAGTCTTCCTACTAGATGACTTTGTGGAAACACTTCCACTAGTTCTACCTTTCTTGGCATCCCAATGCCTCTTTCTGGAAGAACTTCTTCCCACATTACTATGGCTTGGTCCATGCCTTTGGGCATCCGAAGGGGTCTTCAAATTTTCTGACTGTTGTAACTTAACATTACTGAGACCCTGTTGCAGATGTTTTTGAATCTCCGACAAGCTCTGTAGTAACACTGCATTCAATTCTACCTGCTCGACATGAGCTTTCATTATCTCCCTTTAGACTTTTAATAGTGGTAATCAAATATAGAGGGGTTTCTCTATCCCTCCAGCCATCGAATTCCTCATGATCCAGGTGGATATCGGTGGCCACCCACCTATTCCACCAGCTCAAAGACCAGTTTCCATTTTGACAATTTTTCTACAGCTTTTCGGGTCCTAAACTTTTGGGGTCGTTTTGATGCCCTAAACAATGTTTTTTGGGTGCAGCACTGTCACACTATAACATTTAGCCAAAGTGTGACAACAACATGTGTACTCCTCAGATATTTATTTCCAACGAGATATCGTGTGCCTAAAATGGAGATCATGTGCAAATGTTACGACCTCAGGCAGTTGATGTACCAACTTACCCCATCGGGGCCCACATGACATTTGGCGCTTCATCTCCTAGGGTTAGGTTTTTTTATGTTTAGTGTTTTCTCATTTATGATTTATGTTAAAAAGGCCTTTGGATCCTCATTGTAATCAACTTCTTGTGAATGAGCGTAGTCGACACATCTCTTCTTAGAGATAAACTTCCACCATTCTAGCTAGCTTGTCTGTTTTTGCATTTTACAGTCTTTTGCATTTCAGACAGTCATTAATAGAATATGATATTTACTGTATCGTTGTGTTCCTTGCCATATCTATGTGTATTTCTTTTTAATATCTCTGATATATTTTTTCCTTCATATCATTCCTAAAAAATAATATGGATCAGTGGTATCAGAGTAGTCTGCTCCTTGTCATTCTTAGTGCATGTCCCCAACGAGGTCAGGGTATAAAGAGTTGGGTCTCGAGCTTGTTTCTCTTGAGGACAACTGCTCTCACATGCTCAAGAAACCTTCCTTGGTGGAAGGTACAACATGACATGAGATCCTTTCAAATTGTTGCTCGAGGAAGCCCTTGCGCGACAGAGGAACAAGATGATGGATAATTTCGCCCAGATCCTTCGACGACTGTGGACAAAAATGGAGGCACCTTCAACCAACATTCACTTTGGAGGTGCGATGCCCTTAAAGGTACAAGTTAACATTGATATTCCTTTATTTGAAGGCCAGATAGACGTCGACGCTTGGAAAAATGGTTAAATTTGCTAGAGGGTTATTTATTTGTCCACAATTTTTCCAACAGTGAAAAAATCACCTTCATGCTCCTTAAGGCCCTTCCCTGTGTCAAAGATTGGTGGGAGACTTACTGTGAGCAACATGTCGAGGATGAGTGTGTAATTTTTGGGCTAGTACCCACTTGGGTAGTTTTTGTTGATTCCCCTCAAAGAACAATATTACCATGTTGGAAGTTATGATGACCAGTACATGAGATGGACCACATTGTGCCAAGGGAGGGGCCAAATAGTGTTAGAGTTCGCCAATACTTTCCATACCTTGCGCACCAATTTGGGTATCAAATACTTCAAGCGACATTTGGCCCAAAAATACCGTGGGGCTCTGCATAGGTACATCCAAACCGAAATGGAGTTGCTGGACATTTCGTCATTGGGAGTCGCTTACCGATATGTTGTCAAAATCGAGCAGAAGTTCAAGTAGTAGAATAATCCAGAGTTCAGGTCTGCAAATACACAACAACCAAAGTATGATAAGGGTGTCCCTAACTCCCAAGACAAAGGACAGAGCAAGGATAACCAACCCAAGCCACCAACAAAGAAGGGAAATGGGAAGTCAAAGAAGGACACTGGAAAATGGTGCGAGTTCCACAAAACCCCTTTGCACAATACTAATGAATGTCGCCCCAAACAATCTTTGTTGGTTGAGAGAAAAGCCCTACGATCATATGTTGAATCAAAATCTGATTCCGAACCAGAAAGGCGAAGACATATCATTGATGCAGAACCTAGTGTCATCGTCGCTACCACAAAAGTCCATCCAAAGGAAACGAAGGAACCTGAAGAAGGAGAGCGCCTTTTCCACTCACAGATGTGGGTGAAGGGAACCCCACTCCATTTCATTATTGATAGTGGTAGCTAGAAGAAATTTATCTCAGCAGAGGTTGTCAAGAGGTTGAACCAGACAACGACGCCACATCCTCATCCATACACCATCGGTTGCCTTTTCTAGAGACAGGACATATGTGTCAACCAACAATGTCACATGCACTACAACATCAAACCCTTCAAAGACGAGGTATTGTGTGATGTTTCTCGCCTTGAATTTTGTGATGTTTTTCTAGGACAACCATATATGTTGTTTATGAATCTAGGCCCTGTAGTGTCATTATTACCTTGGGAGATCAACTCTACAGGGTATCGGAGGCAGTCTCGAACACTACGATCTCTTTGACCTTCGTGAAGCAGTGCAGAAGGGTAGTCTCTCATACCGAGAGATTTTCCCTTTGTATGGTTCGATTGGGAGGTGAAAAAAAGGTCACTGCAACAACCAAAACCTCTGCACGGGGTCTCTCTTCCCAACAACAACAGGTGGAAAGAATAATAGAGGAGTACAAAGACATATTCTCCTCGCCTACTAGGGTGCATGTGCAGTGTCAGGTAAAACAATCCATTGATATAACACCTAGTGCTCCTCTTCCTAACGTCCCTACATACATGCGTTATGTTATGGAGAATGAAGAAACCAAATGCCAGATCCAAGAGCTAATTCTGAAGGGCCACATTAGACCAAGATCCTCACCTTGCAAGAGCCCAATTGTTTTGGTACTGAAGACGGATGGTACATGGTGACTTTGTATTGATTACAAAGCCCTAAACAAGATCATGGTCAAGAACCGGTACCCAATTCCCCGAATTTATGATCTTCTCGATCAACTCAAGGGAGCCAAGTTTTTCAACAAGATTAATCTAAAGTCAGGATACCACTAGGTGTTGATTGAGAAAATTGATGTGTGGAAAACAACCTTCAAGTCTAAAGAAGGCCTCTTTGACTAGTTGGTCATGCCTTTCGGCTTCACTAATTCCCCAATTATATTCATGTGAATGATGGATGATATATTACGACCATTCAAAAACTCCTTTGTGGTTGTATATTTGGATGACATTCTCATCTTCAACAGAACTTGGGAGGAACATTTGAAGCATATTCAGCAGGTATTAGGCACCCTATGATAACACAAGTTATATGCTAATTTGGAGAAGTGTTCCTTTGCCATGCAACAAATCCAATATTTGGGACACATCGTGGATGAGCAGGGTGCACATGTGGATCTAACTAAGATCCAAGTCATTCACGATTGGTTGGTTGTCACACACCCACTACGACAACTAAGAATTTTTTTTTGTCTTTTCTTCGAGGGACAGAATCCCTGAATTTCTACGGGGCCCAACGCAGACCATCCCTTCCCTTATCCTCCTCCAAGCGACCACAACCTAGCCTTAGCGCAAGCGCCTTTCGCAACTCGTGAGTTGGAGAGTCAAGGATCTCGACTCCTCTTTCTCCAAACACCGATACCCGAAATGTGATACGGGTATGGCTCCCTCCTCATTAGTGCCTGCTACATATAACTGTAGGCTAGGCTAAACACTAGCACTACTTGCATCTCGTGACCTTGCGAGTTGGAGTGTTGAGCCCTCGTGCTCTTTCTTTGCGAATCCCCGAGACGCGAAAGGTCAATGATGGGTTGACTCTTTCCCAGGCGACATGTGTCCACCACCTGTCACCCACTGCCACCATTCTCTGGGCGCTTGTTGTTACGCCACCTGTAAACCACGTGGTCCCCACCTAACAAATGTGCTACATGTTCGCACGAGCCCTCGATGCTCGACACTTCACGACTTCTACAGTCGAAAATAAATTCTTTCAACCTTTGAACCCCCGATACGCGATACCACGTGGAGGTTCTGATCCAACGGTTCTCCCGTGGCTTGGATCCAACGACCACGATCACGTCATGATTTCACGAATCGTGAGTTTGTGCAGTCCTACCCTTGACCACTCCAAGTCGCGAGTAAGCGAAATGCTACCCAACTGCCACGCGTCCTGTGCCGATGGAAGATTTCGAATACTTCTGGACTTTCAGGACGTTGTCGAGTCCACTCTCCTGCCTATGCAAAGGTTAAGATCGACGATCAATAGAGCTCCGACAGATCCTTGGATCTACGGTCCTGGATCTCATCGCTACTTGCGAAGGCTGAAAGGGTCGAGTTGTTAACGTCTGCACTCCTCCTCTAGATCCATTGGTCTTGACAGATCTGGGGTATTTTCGAAAGGATTCTGACCATTCGCCTACCAAACGATGGGGTATTCTCTTCCGATAATTGGACACGCTATCCTTTCTGAGCTTGAATCCCAAAATTCAACCTCTCGGAGCTTCAAACTCCCATGACTCCAAGACCTTAGAGAGCTACTCTTTCTTAAATAAGGTTTCCAGACCCGGATTGCATCAACTTTTAGACGGTTCTTGGGCAATTGTCCCTGATCTTAGTCGAGTCTCTGGGTAAAGGTTCGGTATGGTTCCAAGGTTTATGGGGTAATTCCCGGGGAAGAGTACTCTCGAGGAGCCTTCCTTGAATATTACGAGAATCAAACAAACAAGACGATTCTAGGTGGAGTGAATTCATGCCCCAGACTTAATCATTTGTATAGAAACCAACTATGGCATGTAAGTATACACATGCATCCATTATTTCCAGTCAAAAACACCAGGCAATCATTACACACATAAATCATTATGGGCATATAAACATGAGCATGTATTCATGATATTCAATTCAAAATACAAGGCATAAAACACTTATCAGATCCACCAGGTGTGATGCA